>WNWK01047520.1:0-13896 GCA_009830355.1 Cherax destructor | reverse complement strand
AAATTGTTATGGACAATTATTTTGATTCAGTATTGCACTGGTTGAAATTTTAGTTTATAAAAGGCAATAAGAGGTAAATGAATGCAAAGAACTATTGGACTAATAGTAAAAATGGTTTTGATCAAATTTTAAGCAAATAAAGTGATTGAAATTGGCTAATGGTAAAAAGGTATTTAAAAAATATAAGCAAATAATTGCAATTATTTGGTAGTTGCTTCTAATACAAGAAATATAAAATAAGTCATATATACAATGAGGTAGTTGTTTTAATACAAGAATACAAAATAAGTCACACAATTTACCACAATTTTATAAAGTACGTATAGTGGACTAATAGTAAAAAGGTTTTAATCAAATTTCAAGTAGATAGTGATTACTAATACTGTAAATAGTTAAGGATGGGAAATGGTAATGGTAAATATGTATTAAGAAATAAATAACAAATGGTTTCAAATAAGGAAAAAGATATATATAAAATACAAAATAAGTCACACAATCAATTTTGTGAGAAATTTAAGATAGTGATGTAGCCGTTATTAGAAAAATTTTTGCACTAACGCAGTCTAAGGATTTGGTCATTGAGGTTGATCAGTCTCTGTAAGATTAGCATCTCGAAGGAAGTTGGACAGTTCATTTTCATTCGTGATATAGTAAGCACGGCCTACATTTGTTTCCCTAACCAGGATTTTCCCAACACGTGTGAAGCACTGGTGGATTTTGTCATTATTCTCACGTTTAAGTTTTCTTACTCTATATAGTAGGTTCTGACGTTTTTTTTGTGAGAGACTCATTTACATAAAGATCTTTTTTTGCACTAATTGATGACTTTATTAGATCGTTTTTCCTGTCTTTCATGTGAAATCTAAGCATAACACTCTGTTTTCTACCTTGGGTGCCAAGTAATCGTGATTCTGTTATCTCTGATGCTGGCACTATTACATTTAAGTGGTCTTTTATGGTCTGAAGAGTAGCATCTTTGCAGTTGGTATGGTTTATACCACTTGGAAAGAGTGCACTGCTAATTATTACCGAGTTAGATAACTTATCTTGCTCAGTTTTATCTTCTTTGTTAGAAAAATATTCGGTCAGCTGGGTATCCATGTTGGTCTTCCAGTCCTTGACAGCATCTTCAACCTTCGTGTTTAGGGATGTTATTTGCTCTGTATGGCTGGCTATGACTGATTGGAGGGTCTTTCCAAAATCAGCCATTCCAGCTGATGTAAACTTCTGTTCAAAGCTAAAGATCTTGCTTTCAAGGTGGGCTAACTTAGTTTCATGCTTAGATAGTGTTGTACAAAGATTCATGTTTTCCTCAGTTAGGGTGGTGATGTATGACTTAAGAGTGACAGGATCATTTGTCATACCTGAGATCGTTTCAGATGGATCAAACCCTATGAAGGCAGAGTGGTTTGCAGGAGATTCAGTTATGATTGGTGTTGTTGCTGTCCCGTCGTCTTGGGTGGTGGTTGAGTAGGGTGAGGGAGAGTCAGCCAGTGTGTTTGTTGACGTGTTGCCTGGGGGGGTGGATGATGCACCGGCGTCCTTCTGGGTAGTCAAGGGAAATAGTCGAGTTCTTGGTGATTTCTTGCTGTTCTTTTTGTTGCTTCTTCTGTTATTAGGTCTCATAGTAGTACAGGGGTTGTTGTAGATAAGACGTATTATATTACCACCTAATCACCCTATACTAAATACTCAAACTGTAAATTACTCTCAAAATGCTCAATGTTATTTTCATTAAGATACTAAATTTTTACTATTTTGTTCCATCCTACTAAACACTTGTTTCAATGTCAATCATCATTTTGTAATGAACAATGTATTATCATCATATCATAATTTGAACGATCTACCAATACAATCTCACTCAATTACTCTAATATTATGTTCATAGTTTATAAGCCATTAGATTAAGCTGCCCCTAATGCCAAGGCATGCCAGAGGCTCTACTTGCATTTCAATGTATGATTGTAATGTAAACCTATGTACACAAGCAAAGAAATAAAATTGTATTGTATTGTATTTTAGAACACTCAGAAAAATATTCTTAAGATTTTGGTAAGAACAAATAATTTTTTTTTTCTGAATATTTTTCGACACTGAGAACAGGTTTGTGTTCAGGGGCTTCGACAGTGAAAGGGTTAATACTAATGTGAGGTAGTCAAGGTGGAGGTTTGTAAATATAATAATCTTGAAGTTGCACGTAATATAAACAATATTACAATTAATGGTTCACTAGTAATATTTTATGGATTGGCATATGTTTTAAAAGACTAGAGGTCATATAATATAATATATGGGAGAGTTGCTTCAAACTGATTAGAAGTTATTTTGGTTGGTTCGGTTAGTATTGAGAAATGAGATGATTTCTAAGCATAGCTCTAAATTTGTATGCAGTCAGGGGATCCTTTACTGGTTCAGGTAGTGAATTCCAGATCTTTGAGGTCTTTATGTGCATTGCATTTTTACATTGTGCGAGACTGACAGGAGGAATGTCGAAGAGTTCCTTATGCCTTGTATTGTGACTGTGCGTTCTATTGTAGCTATCAAGGAGAAGTTTAAGTGGAGGGTTTATATTGGAGTTTAATGTTCTGTATATATAGTAGGCACAATAATGTGAGTGTATGTCTCATATATTTAGTAGGTTCAAGCTTATGAAAAGTGGTGGGGTGTGCCATCTGGCACAAGAGCTGGTAATCATCAGCACAGCAGCTTTTAGTTGGGTTATTAAAGGTTTAAGGTGGTTGGCTGTGGTTGATCCTCAGGCACAAATACCATAGGTGAAGTAGGGATATACTAAAGAGTGGTATAGGGTAAGAAGTGTCGTTTGTGGTACTTAGTACCGTATCTTGGAAAGGATGCCTACTGATTAGGAAATTTTCTTGGATACGTATATGCTGGATGTGGGAAGGAAATTTAAGATTACAGTCAAGGTGAGAACCTAGAAATTTACCCTCAGTGTGTTTTGTAATGGGGGAACCATTTATCGATATATTAAGTTCGATATTTAAGGCTCTCTTAAGTAGTATGTTCGTAGACAGCAACCGCCCAGGGAGGTACTACCGTCCTGCCAAGTTAGTGTAAAACGAAACCCTGTAATTGTTTTACATGATGGTAGGATTGCTGGTGTCTTTTTTCTGTCTCATAAACATGCAAGATTTCAGGTATGTCTTGTTACTTCTACTTATACTTAGGTCACACTACACAATATATACACACCCCTCTGGGTTTTCTTCTATTTTCTTACTAGTTCTTGTTCTTATTTCCTCTTATATCCATGGGGAAGTGGAACAGAATTCTTCCTCTGTAAGCCATACGTGTCGTAAGTCGACTAAAATGCCAGGAGCAAGGGGCTAGTAACCCCTTCTCCTGTATATATTACTAAATGTAAAAGGAGAAACTTTCGTTTTTCCTTTTGGGCCACCCTGCCTCAGTGGGAAACGGCCGACGTGTTGAAAGAAAGAAAGAATGTCACTCTGTCTGACTTTTTTGGGTTATCCAAGGTTCTTTACACATATGCTGCTATGTATGATAATCTATGTAACTGTGTTTGTGTTAAACTGAATAAACTTACTTACTTATATGTGCCATAATAAAAGGCAAGCCTCACACTTCAGCAAACCCAATTTACATTAGTTCCTAACTGGCCGTGTTAGGCTCTAGTTGCATACTGCGAATAAAAACTGCCAGAGATTGCAAAATACTTGTATAGCAGAGCAGTTTGCAGTCAAATTCTATAGTACAATGAAATTATTTACCACTGATGTACTATAAAAGAAAAAAAGTTACATTTTAGTAACCTATTATATTATAAATAAAAGGGGAAAAAATCTTGATTCTTCATAAATACAATCTTAGTAAAATCTGTTTTTATTTTTTTTATTGGTAGAATCGTTAAGGCACTCTTTTAGCTTTACAAACATAGGAAAGAACAAAAAAGAAATCACAGTTGAACTTACCATGGCATGTTTCTTGTTGTCCAGTTTAAGCTTCTCGATTATGTTGTTCACCTCAGCTTCCACTTTATTACTAGACATTCCTTTCAACTGTGGAGAAGAAACTTGTACTACATATCACGCTGACTGCATTATGTTTACCTAAACTGATTATCAGTATTATACCAATCATCCTTTCATCTTGCAGAAGCCTGGAAATCTTGCAGCAGTCTGGGAATCTTGCAGCAGTCTGGGGATCTTGCAGCAGTCTGGGGATCTTGCAGCAGTCTGGGATTGTGCAGCAGTCTGGTGATCTTGCAGCAGTCAGGGATCGTGCAGCAGTCTGGGGATCTTGCAACAGTCTGGGGATCTTGCAACAGTCTGGGGATCTTGCAACAGTCTGGGGATCTTGCAACAGTCTACTGATTTTGCTGCAGTCTGGGAGTCTTGTGGCAGTTACATCTGAGATATTGCAACCTAAGCTGAGAGTCTGGCCTAACAAAGCTCAAAAGACAGGTCAAGTATATGAGTATATTCTCAGCATACAATTAAAGTGACTAATTTAGCCTAGAAGTGTACGATGTCAGATTATAGTGCAGGGCAACAGATTAAGGTACAGTGGTACCCCAAATTTCGTACAGCTCCCAACTCGAACAATTATGTAAGTGTATTATTGTAAGTGCTTTGTAAGTGTATTTTTGGGGGTCTGAAATGGACTAATCTAATTTACATTATTCCTTATGGGAACAAATTCGTTTAGTAACGGCACTTGAACAGCCTTCTGGAACGAATTATGGCTGAAACTCGGGGTACCACTGTATTTACTCAGCAATTGTTTTTGTAACTAATTAGCTCATAGCTAAATATAAAATTTATATACAATCCAAGGTAGAAGTCTGGCACAGGAAAGCCAAGAGACTGCCCTAGTATAAGTTCAATTTTCTAAAAATGAGAATGTAATATAATGTTACATAAAGTGAAAAAATAACAAAAATAAAGTACAGCTTCTCCTCACTTAGCGACATACTCGTTTACCAATGATTCGGACTTACGACGGGCTCTCTGACCAGTATTCATACCTAAATAATGTATATTAGAGCTGATTTCCTCTATTTTGTTTATTTCAATATACAGTAGACTACTGTATAAACATTTAAAAATATACCAGAAATGTTATAAATGGTGCAAAGGTGACATTAAAACAATATCAGAGATGGTCGACGCAAACTCACTACCACTGTAGTATGCTCCTCACTTAGCGACGAATTCGTTTAACGACGTGGTCTTAGGAACGGAACTCCATCGTTTAGTGAGGATAGGCTGTATTACATTCCAGATACGTACGTACTTCCAAATTTGCCAAATTAATGCTAAGATGGTAGGGATGGTTTGGGACTGAAAGATAGTGAAAATGGTACAGAGTAGGAATTGTCACAGTTGCTTTTTGCTGATGACAGTTCTTTCAGGTGATTATAAAAAACTTTGCAAAGTTTGGTAAATGTAAATGAAGGAAATTCAAAGTAAACACAGGAAAGAGCAAGGTGATAAAAGTATCAGAAAATAAAGTTAATGAGAGGCTGGATATTAAATCCTGGAGTATACCAGGAGAGGGTTTCGGAAGTCAACATCCTCGCGGCCCAATCTGTGACCAGGCCTAATGGTGGATCAGGACCTGATCAACAAGGTTACAATTTCTCCACAAAGATTGCAGAAAGGTAAGTGCAGAATTCTACTTTTGATTTAATGTTTTATAAGCACTCGCAGGAATAAAAACAATTAAGTCCATGCACTAGCTGTAGGGTGGGTTATAAGGCAGACATCCCTAACACACACAGGTCAGAGTATCAATCTATTATCTGTCCTTTGAAGCCATTAATAAATTAAAAACACTGTCCACTCTCTATACAGTCAACCCTCCGTTTTCGTGTATCTCCGTTTTCAGTGATTTCAGTTTTCGGGCACTTTTTCGTGGAAATATTACCTCCATTTTCGGTGATTGGCTCCGTTTTCGTTCATGGTACAGAACCTGTCCAGTGCCCAGTGCATATACAAAGTCCGCAAGCCCGCCTCCCATGCACATTCTCAGGCAGTGAAGCATTGTTTCTGGTTGAGTGAACATTATCCTGCGAGTTCATACAAAACATTTCTAAACAATCCATTGTTTTTGGCCCTTGATTATTGTGTGTGACTGCTAAATAAGCCACCATAGGCCCAAAGAAAGCTCCTAGTGCCAGTCCTTTGGTAAAGAAAGTGAGGAACACCATAGAATTAACCCTTTGGGGGTCGACAGGCCTTCTCAGGAAAGTGTTCCTGGGGTCGAAAAATTTTTGGAAAAAAAAAATTATTTTTTTCTTATGAAATGATAGAGAATCTTTTTCCGAGCATAACGCCACCAAAATTATGAAATTTGATCGAAAACTAACGGAATTATGCTTTCGCGAAGTTAGCGGTAGCCATGACACTTACGCATCGGCGATTTTGCCCACTTTGAGCCCTATTTTCGACAAATTCCAATGATTCAGTCTCCTACAATTATAGCTATTTCGCTAGAACTCCATTTTGTCTATCGATTGAGTACAAGAAACCGCCTATTTACCAATTTCATCTACCCAAAATATTGGTCAGAAAATAGCAATTTTCCAATTTCACACAAATTTCAAACGATGCCAATTTCAAAATAGTGTCCAGAATAAACAAGGCAGACATTCCTAGCACTAAAATAACATGTTCTCTGTTCATTAGTCACGTCTCCAGGCCCCTGTTCCATTACTTTTGCTTTTCATTTTGAATTTTTATTCTCACAAAAAATAGAAGATTTACTGTTATGTATACAACTGCATCATTGTAAAAGTGGTACAAATAATATCAGAGCACTTGTGCATGAATATAAGACTCGCCAGTTGATGTGTATTGGAGGCATAGTGTGATTTGTTTACTCTTGAACATCGTCAAAAATCGAACATTTTCGCTAATTGAGCTCAATTTCAAGGTACTTGTCATTGTCATACCAATCAAAATCATCTCTATGTCTGTAATATATCTTCCATTCTATCAAATGAGACCAAGAAAACGAGAATACATCAATATATACCATACGAAAATCGACTGCAAAGTCGCTGTTTTAATCGAAAAAAACGGTCAGAGTTTTTTTTCTCTCATTATGCAGTGTGTACTGCAGGATTTTTTTTATACTGCGCACACTGACCACACAGACCCATTCTTTCACATGTATGCCTACCAGACGTTTTCTGCTTAAATTGAGGCCGCTAGAATTTGGGCGTACTAGTACGGCACCAACCCCTGCTCGTAAAACGTACTAGTACGGCACCGACCCCCAAAGGGTTAAAGAAAGAAATACTCAGAATGACTTAAAATCTTAAATATGTACTCACTGGAGCAGGGAGAGACATACATGATAATATATACCTGGAAGGTACTTGCGGGCCTTGTCCCAAATCTGCACACTCATGTAAGAACATACTGGAGCAAGAGATATGGGAGGAAGTGCAAGATAAACCCATTGTAAAATAGGGGTGCAGTGGGCACAATAAGGGAACACTGTATCAACATTCATGGTCTCAGATTATTCAACATCATACCAGAAAATATCAGAAACACTGCTGGAACAAATGTATTAGTCTTAAGAGGAAATTGGACAAATATCTTCACCAGATGCCAGATCAACCAGGCTGTGATGGATATGTGTGTCAGCAGGCCTCCAGCAGCAACAGCCTGGTTGACCAGGCTAGCACCAGGCGAGCCTGGTCCACGGCCTGGTTTTGAGAGAAGAAAACTCTCTGAATTCATTAAAGGTACAGTGGACCCTTGGTTAACGAAATTAATCCGGTCCAGGAGCTCTTTCTTAATCTGAATCTTTCGTTATCTGAAACCTTATTTCCCATAAGAAATAATGTAAATACAATTAATTCGTTCCACAAAAAAATAATCACTCAAAAAAAAAAAAAAAAACATTTACTTACCTTTATTGAAGAGACTTGCAGGCATCTGGAAGATATAGATGATGACTGGAGCAGGGTGTTAGTGGTTGGAAGGGAAATCCCCCTCCAAAAGGACTTCAGGTAACAAGTCCCTCTCTGGGGTTACTTCCCTTCTTGGTCTTTTAATGCCACTAGGACCAGTTTGAGAGTCACTAGACCCCTGCCTGGTGAAGTAACTGTCCAGAGTCCTCTGTTTCTGGCGACTCTTCAACACTTTTCTGAAGTACAACATGGCTCTGTCACTGAAGTGGTTGCACAGAAGGCTCATTTCAGCTTGCTCAGGGTGGTATCTTCCAACAAATGTCTGCAACTCATTCCACTTTGTACACATCTCCTTAAGCACTGAAGAAGGCACCTCCTTATCTCTCTCTCTCTCTCCTCCTGTGAAGCAATAACCTCAGCTGTGGTCTGTTGCTGTTCCAGATGAAGCTCTTGCAGCTCTTCAGTTGTTAGCTCTACCCTGTGCTCCTCCACCAACTCTTCCACATCCTCACCACTCACCTCCAACCCCAGGCTGTTCCCCAATTCCACAATATCTTCCACAACATGTTCCACAACAGGCACAGGGTCGTCAGGGTCAGGGTCAGCCTCAAATCCTTCAAAATTCTCTCTTGGACACAATCCGCCACAGTGGTCTCCAAGCAGAGTTCAGAGTCCTGGAAGTCACTTCCTCCCAAGCCTTACCTATAAGGCCTATGCAATGCCCGATATTGAGGTGTCCTTTCCAGAACTCTCTTAGGGTCAATTCAGAGTCATTGGTCATATTAAAGTACCTCTGAAACAGTGCTTTGGTGTACAGTTTCTTGAAATTGGAAATGACCTGCTGGTCCATGGGCTGGATGAGAGGAGTGGTGTTAGGAGACAAGAACTTCACTCTGATGAAATTTATGTTGTCAGGCAACAACTCTTGCAAGTTGTGAGGATGAGCAGGAGCATTGTCCAGTACCAGGAGGCACTTGAGTGGCAATTTCTTTTCCAGGAGGTATTTCTTCACACTAGGGCCAAACACTCCAGTCATCCATTCCTTGAAAATCTCCGTAGTGACCCATGCCTTGGTGTTAGCTTTCCAATGCACACACAATTTATTCTTGTCAACACTGTGTTTCCTGAAGGGTCTGGGATTTTCTGCGTGATGCACCAGTAAAGGCTTCACTTTAAAATCACCACTGGCATTGGCACACATCATAAGAGTTAGCCTGTCTTTCATAGGCTTGTGTCCTGGCTGTGCCTTTTCCTCCTGAGTAATGTAGGTCCTGTTGGGCATTTTCTTCCAAAACAGGCCTGTTTCATCACAATTAAACACTTGTTGGGGAGGAATTGTTCAGCCTCTACGAACCCCTTGAATTCCGGCACAATTTTTTCAGCTGCACGTTTGTCTAAGCTGGCTGCCTCACCATGCCTCACAACATTGTGTATGCCACTACGTTTCTTAAACTTCTCAAACCAGCCTTTGCTGGCTTTAAAATCCCTCTCCTCACCACTGGTTGCAGGCATTGTCTTCACAAGATCTGCGTGCAACTTCCTTGCCTTTTCACAAATTATCGCCATAGAAATACTATCACCCGCTCTCTGTTTTTCATGGATCCACACCAACAACAACTTCTCAACCTCATCCACTTTTTTCGATCTTTGTTTCATTAACAAATTAACCCCTTTTGCAACATTAGCTTCCTTGATCTCATTTCTCTGTGCCAGGATAGTGCCGATAGTAGATGGAGTTTTCTTGTACATCCTGGCAAGATCACTCAGACGTACACCACTCTCATATTTTTCTATGATTTCCTTCTTCAGTTCGATGGTGTTCCTCACTCTCTTTACCACAGGGGTGCCACTAGGAAGCGTCTTTGGACCCATGGTGACTTATTTCACAGTGACAATAACTAAACCACCAAAAAAGACACCAAATATATTGTGAATCTTTGAAAGAGCACGCTAGGTAATGTTCTCTCAATGGTAAACAACGCTTCACTGGCGTCCTGCGCTTGCGCGGAGCAGGCAGACATGTCTAATACCTTTCGGTAACCAAGGAATTTTTCGCTAATCGATTACGAAAAAAGCTTTCAGTTTCCGAAGCTTTCGTTAACGGGACCTTTCGTTAACCGAAGGTCCACTGTATAAAGGTATATGTCATGTTGATTATTCTTATTCTTCATGCTACTCTGCTCTAACAAAAAAAAAAAAAAAGAGACTGACTACAAATTACCCAGAATAGGATGGTGTGATTCATCCAGAACCTGGTTGCAAGAAAATCTATGGGCCAGGATGAATTACAACAACTTGACATGCTTAATATTGCAGAGAAGGTACAGCACCTGAGTCTTAATCATGTTAACAAAATTGCTCACAATCAGCGTTGAGAATATCTTGCTACAAACTTTTTCAAGATTAAGAATTAAAGTCAGTATAGTACTAGGGAAAGTGAACAGTTTTGTTGTACCTACAGTAGGTGGCCAGGCCTCCAATGTCTACTACATAGCAATAAAAGTGGAATGGGCTGACTGATCATATCAAGACCAGTCTCAGCATAAACCAGTCTAGGAAGAGAGCTGAAAAGTACTTAATGAATGAAGCTATATGAAAGGAGAAGACTAAGGTCTTGCATAAATAATATTCCTGTAACTCATATTCAACTGAATTCTTTTCAGTGCTCATGTATTTCATTCTCATTTATTCTATTTGCTTTATCTTATTCCTATTGTATCTATTTTTATTGTAATTTTCATGCATTTGATTTACCCAGTTTTAGTTTTAATAATCATGACTGATTTTTCACTGGAAGTGTCCGGTGGCTTGGTTGGCAACGCTCTTGCCTCACACACCAAGCGTCTGTGGTTTAATCCCCAGCAAGGGTGGAAACGTTGGGCATGTTTCCTTACATCTGTTGTCCCTGTTCATGTAGCAAATAAGGTACCTGGGTGTTAGTGGACTGGTGTGGGTCACATCCTGGGCGACAAGATTAAAGGAGCACAATGGAAATAAGACAGACAGTCCTTGATGATGCACTGACTTTATTGGGTTATCCTGGGTGGCTAACACTCGCCTAGGTTATCCCAACCACACAATAGAGCGAAAAACTAATGTCAAAGACCTGGGAGTGATCATGTCAGAGGATCTCACCTTCAAGGACCATAACAACGTAGCAATCACATCTGCTAGAAAAATGACAGGATGGATAATGAGAACCTTCAAAACCAGGGATGCCAAGCCCATGTTGACACTTTACAGATCGCTTGTTCTATCTAGTCTGGAATATTGCTGCACACTAACTACACCTTTCAAGGCTGGTGAAATTGCTGACCTCACGGCACGCATAACTACGATAAACCACCTCAATTACTGGGAATGCTTGAAGTTCCTAAACCTGTACTCTCTAGAACGCAGGCGGGAGAGATACATTATTATATACACGTGGAAAATTCTCGAGGGATTAGTACCAAACCTGCACGCGAGAATCACTCCCTACGAAACCAAAAGACTCGGCAGGCGATGTAACATCCCCCCAATGAAAAGCAGGGGTGCCACTAGCACGTTGAGAGACAACACAATAAGTGTCAGGGGCCCAAGACTGTTCAACTGCCTCCCAGCATACTTCAGGGGGATTACCAACAAACCCCTGGCTGTCTTCAAGCAGGCACTGGACAGGCACCTAAAGTCGGTACCTGACCAGCCAGGCTGTGGTTCGTACGTTGGACTGCGTGCGGCCAGCAGTAACAGCCTGGTTGATCAGGCTCTGGTCCAACATGAGGCCTGGTCACAGACCAGGCCGCAGGGGTGTTGACCCCTGGAATTCTCTCCAGGTAAACTCCAGGTAGGTTATCCTGGGTGGCTAACACTCCCATAGGTTATCCTGGTGGCTAACACTCCCATAGGTTATCCTGGGTGGCTAACACTCCCATAGGTTATCCTGGGTGGCTAACACTCCCCTAGGTTATCTTGGGTGGTTAACACTCCTCTAGGTTATCCTGGGTGGCTAACACTCCTCCGGGTTATCCTGGGTGGCTAACACTCCCCCGGGTTAAAAATCTAAACAAATCTTATCTTAACCCCAATGGAAGAACTGGTTGTGTTACAGGTAGGTCAAAATTGTAGATCCAGAGCCCTACCCCGGCTTCATTATTATAAAAAAGAAGGGCTAAACCCACTAGGGCTCCCCAGTGTCAATACACCCTAACTGAAGGGAAGGCAGAGTTGTGATTAACAATTACCAGGCCAAGAAATACCAACTTATTTCTCGTCTTCATTACGAGTTTGTCCTGATTACCGTTGATGTGTCTGCCATCCCACTCACCTCACACACCCATTATCATGCGGCAACTCATGAAAATCTTCATATAATGAAGATAGAATGGTTGAGAGTTGTGTTGAGAGCGACCACAGCTTTCTTTGTCCTTGTTATGGGTGTCTAGGGCGACCATAACTGACGCCGTACACGACTCCCTCATCCCGTTACCGTCACCATTGGCAAGTGGTTAGTGTAGTAGTAGTAGTAGTAGTAGTAATTGGTAACTTGTCATGATTGTGACCATCTGAGTTCATTACCTTTGTAACTTGCTCAGCTATCAAACTTTGAGGTCCAGTCCCTGGACCCATTATGTACCTCTGTAATCTTTTGACTACCGCCCACAGGATGGGTATGGGGTGCATAATAAAGATATCAAACTAGCTAGTAGTAATAATAATAATAATAATAATAATAATAATAATAATAATAATAATAATAATAATAATAATAATAACAATATTAATCTACCTGGAGTCTACCTTTTATTTCATTGCAAGTTTACATACGAGATTTTGTAATTACAATTATGAATTGTAGTGCAAAGAGAGCCACTGGACAGGCACCTAAAGTCGGTACCTGACCAGCCAGGCTGTGATTCGTACGTTGGATTGCGTGCGGCCAGCAGTAACAGCCTGGTTGATCAGGCCCTGATCCAACATGAGGCCTGGTCACAGACCGGGCCGCAGGGGCGTTGACCCCTGGAACTCTCTCCAGGTAGACTCTAGGTAGACTATCATGCCATGGTATGCCTGAAATGCCTAGGCATACCTAGACATACTAGTGGCATTCTTGTAATAAGTGTTTTATAATATGTATGTATTAATACCATAATATATGTAAATCCCACATAATAATCTTAACAGAGAAATAAAGCATTTTCATTTTCATTTTCATGGCATTATGGGCAGACTAAATCTAATGGCTTATAGACTACTTAATACTAGAGAAATCGATGAAGTTTGTTATAAGTAAGTAAGTTTATTCAGGTATGCACAAATACAGTTACATAGATTATCATACATAGCAGCATATGTGTAGAAAACCTAGGATAACCCAAAAAAGTCAGACAGAGTGACTTATTTCCATTGGGGTCCATTTAATACCGTAATATTATACACTGTAGGAGATAGTATATGTTTTTATACTATAAAGAATATATACTAGGAATAAGGTAAAAAGAGTTATTTACGTTTACATGTATGTTAGCTAAAAAAATAAAAAAACATTCTCCTCCCTTTCTGCCGCTACATTCATTAGGTACCTTTTGGCTATCTTCTTGAATTGGCTCATGCTATGACTGACTTTGACATGTGCAGGCAGTTTGTTCCATTCCTTTATTGCTGTACAATAAAAGGTGTTTGAAGCCTGGCCACTGACTGTGGGAACTACAAAGTTGTACTCTCTCCCTCTAGTACTATGACTGCTTTGGTTCCCAGCCTTGACAAAATTGGCAGCAAGATATTCTGGACACTGTTTGTGAGCAATTTTATAAACTTGATTCAATTTAAGTTGTTTTACTCTGTCTTCAATATTCAGCATATCCAATTGTTGTAATTCATCCAGGCCTACATGCTCTCTTGGGCCCAGGTCCTGCGAGCCTCAGTAGGTAGACACTGTTCTTGTCTGTACAGGAACTTCAGTCTGGCATTCGCTTTCTGTACTACACTGTTCCCTTTCAATTCTC
>WNWK01047519.1:0-13896 GCA_009830355.1 Cherax destructor | reverse complement strand
ATGGGCCGATGTTTAATAAAAAAAAAAAAAATAAATCTGCCCAGGTGTCATAAAAATTAATGTTTGAGTGTTCATATCAAAACTAGCCCCATGGGCCACAAAATTTATTTTGGGGTTTAGAGCGGGCCCTGTCTGTCCCAACTACTGCCACTACGAAAGGTTCTGGATCCTAGAAGATAAACAGAATGCAGATGTTATATACACAGATTTAAAAAAGCCTTTGACAAGGGGACCATGGTGAATAGCACACAAAATGCGTGATAAAGGAATAACAGGAAAAGTTGGTAGATGGATCTAAAATTTTCCCCAACACGTAGAACACAAAGAGTAGTAGTCAACAGAGAAAGGCAGCTACTGTGAAAGCTCTGTTCCACAAGGCACAGTACTTCTCCCATCCTATCCTCATCCTCTATCAGACATTGACAGGGATATAACCCACAGTGCTGTTCTTCCTTTGCAGATGACATCCAATCTGTATGACAGTGTCCACGTTGAAGACACTACAAGACTCCAAGCAGACATAAAACCAAATCTTTAAATGGGCTGTAGAAAACAATATGAAGTTCATTGATGAGAAATTTAAATTACTCAGATACGGAAACGGAAGAAATTAAAATCTCATGGGAGTAAAAAAACAAATTCCAACCACACAAAAAGTAAAACTAATGTCAAAGACCGGGGAGTGATCATGTCAGGGGATCTCACCTCGGACCATAACAATGTAGCAATTGCATCTGCTCGAAAAATGACAGGATGGATAATGAGAACCCAAAAACCAGGGATGGCCCAGTTGACACTTTACAGATCGCTTGTTCATCTGGGGCTGGAATATTGCTGCACACTAACTGCACCTTTCAAGGTGGGTGAAATTGCTGACCTTGAAGGTGTGCACAAAGTGCAAAACCAGCTCAACTACTGGGAACGCTTGAAGTTCCTAAACCTGTACTTTTAGAACGCAGGCGGGAAAATACATTATTATATACACATGGAAAATCTCGAGGGGTTAGTACCAAACTTGCACACAAAAATCACTCCGTACGAAAAACAAAAGACTCGGCGGGGTGTAACATCCCCCAATGAAGAGCAGGGGTGCCACAGCACGTTGAGGGACAACACAATAAGTGTGAGGGGCCCAAGATTGTTCAACTGCCTCCCAGCATACATCGGGGGGATTACAAACAAACCCCTGGCTGTCTTCAAGCAGGCACTGGACAGGCACCTCAAGTCGGTACCTGACCAGCCAGGCTGTGGTTCGACGTTGGACTGCATGCGGCCAGCAGAAACAGCCTGGTTGATCAGGCTCTGGTCCAACAGGAGGCCTGGTCACAGACCGCCGCTGGGGCATTGACCCCTGGAATTCTCTCCAGGTAGACTCAGGTAGCATACTCGTGGTTATGTCCAACACTTGAGAAGTGGCATAGCGAGCGGCGCCTGACAAAATGAG
Organism: Cherax destructor; assembly: GCA_009830355.1. NCBI lineage: Eukaryota > Metazoa > Arthropoda > Malacostraca > Decapoda > Parastacidae > Cherax > Cherax destructor. The sequence continues at coordinate 12,452 of WNWK01047519.1, read as the reverse complement.
GCTCGACAGGTGGTGATGACTGCATACTAGAACAGCAGTCTTAGGAGAAGAGACGACATTCCACTCTAATAACAGTGGTAGTGGAATGTGAAGCAGTATACAGGACTTGGGTATCTGCATATCTTGAGAGAAGTTTGAGAGAAGTAAAGTGTGGGTGGGTGGGTGGTGCGACTGGTCTCGCCACTCCACAACTAGCACGCCCACCAAAACTCTACACACTCAACACAGCTTCTCTCCAATTATCTCCTTCCCAAACCAACACATTAATCACAATACTGTGGATACACATAAAAGATGATTATTAGACATGAGTACAAATATTTACATGGGCGAAAGAGATTTTACGTTACTTACTAAATTGAATTAAAGGAGCAAGTAACAAAGATGTATTTTGGGCACAAAAATGTTAATTTTAATGTATCAATGATAATTAAGGACATGACAGAAAGATCAACAATTACATTACAATGACCACTGATATGTTTAATACTTATGGAGTAAGGTTGGATTCTGAGAGCCCACCTCATTATCCTAGCATTTTTACTTTCATGATGTTAATATAGGTGAGAGGTTTGGGTCTGAAAATACATTGATTTTATAAGGAGAAGGCCCAAATATACGTCAAAATGCTCTAACGACACCACAAGAGCTAGAGCCTCTTTCTCAATAGGCATAGTTTTTCTGATGTCGTTTGAGTTTAGAGGAATAGTAACATATGGATGCAGATGTCAGTGGATATTGACTTTTGTAGTACAGCACCCACTGCATAACCACTTGCATCTATATGTAAAAGAAGGGTAGGTTGAAGTTAGGACTTTGCAGAACTGTAGCAGAGGAAAGTAAACACTTCAACCTGAAACGAAGTCTGAGCAATCTGAGTCCAGATGAACTGGACTTTGCTACTAGTGAGCTCAGTGGAGAGGAGCAGCGACTTGCGCAAAGTTCGGACAGAACCTGCGATAATAATCTGCCATACCTAGGAATCTTTCCACACCCTTCCTATCCTGTGGCACTGGAAATGCTGCAATAGCACGAACTTTAGCATCAATGGGAGCAACCTCACCTTGGACTATACAAAACCCTAGATAGATAATCTTGGCTTGACCAAAACTACACTTAGCCAAGTTAACAGTGAAGTCGAATGTGTCGTTTCTCAAACAAAGCTCTGAGACGTGTCAAGTGTTGTTCCCATTCGTCACTGTACACCACTAAATCGTCAAGATAGGCTTCTACTGTCTAAGTTGTGGGTCAACCTGTTCATAATCGTTGGAATGACGAAGCAGCATTACATAAGCCGAATGGAGTGACGAGATAGTTGAACAATCCATCTTGAACAGTGACAGCAGATATTTCTTGAGCACGTTCAGTAAGCGGGACTTGATAATATCCTCGTAAGAGATCTAAACGGCTGACATACTGTGCTCCCGACACACCATCAATCAGGTCGCAATGCGCAGATAAGGGATAACCATCAGGCAAGGTGACAGAGTTCACTTTCTGGTAATCAGTGCACATCCTGAAACTACCATCAGGCTTGGAGCACTAAAATGCATGGTGAGGCCCATGGACTTTTATTGCGCTCAATAAGTCCATGAGATAACAAAAAGTCAACTTCTTCTCTCAATGCTCTATGTTTCGTTGGACTCATCCTGTATGGTGATTGCTTAATGGGAGATGCTCCCTGTACATCAATGTCATGTACTCCCAGAGTACATCATTTAGGAACATCACTAAACAATTCAGGGTACTGCAAACTCATGTTCTTAACATTACTTGCTTTATCAGCATCAAGGTTACTTAGAAAATTATCTAGTGATTGTAGTGTCACTGAATTTTCTAAACTCACCTCTATACCTCTAGAGATGTCAGGCAGACTGACGTTTCCTTCCTGTGTCCTAGAAGCATAGAAGCAGTAGGTAGAGGATCAGAGTAGTATGCCTTGATCTGGTTGATGTGGTACACATGATTGGATTTTCTTCCCAGGCGTGCGTACTTAGGTAATTTACGTCACTAAGTTTCTTCACTACTTCCAGGGACCATCATACCTGGCTTGTAGAGCATGTCCTGGTACTAATTTCTGAGCCATCACATTATCTCCTGCTTTAAAAGAGCAGAGACAGCACGCTTGTCATACTGTTGCTTCATCCTAGCCTGAGCTGAAACTAGGTTTTTCAAAACTAGCTCTCGAGCAGCAGTCAAATGCTTCTACATTAATGAAGGTGATGTGGTTAATGATGGATTAGATTTTCCTGTCCACACGTCTTCAACACAGCAAGAGGACCACGCACTTGGTGTCCGTATATGAGCTCAAACGGACTAAATCCTTAGACTTTCTTGCTCACTTTCTCTCATAGCAAACAGAAGAAAAGGTATACCTTCATCCCATCTCTAGAAAATGATCACAATAAGCTCTCATCATAGACTTCAAAGTCTGATGAAATCTCTCTAGAGCACCTTTGACGTGGGTGATAACTGGTAGAAAGTACTGATTTTATTCCTAGGTGGGATAATACTTCTCGAAAGATCTTAGAAGTGAAGTTGGATCCCTGATCCAACTGTATCTCTCATGGCAATCCAACCTGAGAGAAAAATTTTATCAGTGCCCTCACAATAGCACGAGCATTTATTTTTCTCATAGAAATAGCTTCAGGATAGCATGTAGCTGCGTCCATTACAGTCAACCCCCGGTGTTAGACGGCGTCAGAGGTCATCCAAATCAGTGTTTGACAGGTTTTTTAATGAGAATTTTGGCTTGGTATTAGCCAGTCCGCTCGGAGTTGGTGATTCGTCCCGGACGCGTACGCGTGGCCCAGCTGGGCCCGGGCACTCAGTGTGCTATTGTTTACAAGCGAGTGACCACCACCCACGCATTCATACCAGTATATTGTCATTATTCCACTGTTTTTAGTGCTTGCAACTGCTAAATAAGCCACCATGGGCCCCAAGAAAGCTCCTAGAGAGGGGAGAATATCTTTTTAAGTGATTCAGTGATTCTACGATATGTTATGATACTAAAACAGCAGGAATTGATAAAGGCTATAGTGCCAGCCAGCAATAAAGTGTAGCATTAACAGTGTAGCAAGTAAGTTGAGCGATTAAGCGATAGAAAAATGATGACACGAAACTTAACTCTTCCAATGTTATTGGAGTTATATAGGGCGACTGACAACACCGCCGTGTGTCTGGCGGCCATCACTATTTAAGGCATATCTTTCAGTGGCCCTTATACACCCAACAAAAAACACCACAACACCAGTCCTCACATTCGTAATGATATTTTATTCATTCTAGAGTGTATGTCATGTTTCTATGTTATTAATATTGTTTATTATGCCATATTAGATGACCTATGATAGATAAATAAGTCGTATAGATGATATTAGCGAAATATTGAAGGACTATCTTGTCCTGTCCCCAAACACACACCCCTGTCGTCGGCACAATTCCAAATATATGGCAGAAATAGAACTCTCTGGAACACTTTTTTGAGCAACATTATCCAGTGACTCTCAAGCTGGTCCTAGTGGCATTAAAAAACAAAGAAGGAAGTAAACAGGGAAAGGACTTGGTATCTGAAGTCTTTATGGAAGGGGATTTCCCTTCCAAACAAAAGCAACTCTTCCATCCTCTCCCCTCCTCCCATCTTCCTCACATCAACAGCTCTTCAATAAAGGTAAGTGACATGTTATTATTGTTTTATTCTTCATGTCTCATTGTTTTCTGGGTAATTTAATGTATATTTAATGTACAAAAATATTTTATTTTAATACTTTTGGGTGTCTGAAATGGATTAATTTTATTTCCATTATTTCTTATGGGGAAAATAGAATTGGAGTTCGACCAAACCGGTGATCAACAGGCCCTCTATAACGGATTACCGACGAGAACTGGGGGTTGACTGTATTGTAAACAGGTATTGGTTCCCCAACTTGGTTCTAGGCAGAGGACCAACACAATCTATGATAAGACGTGAGAATGGTTCACCGTCTACAATTATTGGAATGAGCGGTGCAGGTGGCGGAGAGTGAGAGGGGTTACCTGACAGACGTGGCAACATCGCACATGATCTGCAACAGTGTCCCTCATTTTCGGCCAAGTGAAATGTTTTGCCAGTTTACCTAGTGTCTTCCTGACATCCAAATGACCTCCTATGGGACTATTATGAGCAAAATTAAGAGCTTGCTCACGGAATGTAACCGGTAAAACAACAAAATGCTTGACTGTGATGGAAACACTAGCAGCTGATATTTGACTTGTACGTTTCTTCATCAGTACACCTTTACTATAATAATAACAATTATCGAGATCCTTTGCTTCACTCTCAGTCACTGCTATATCTCTCAGTCTTTCCAAAGACTGATCAACAAACTGATCCTTGATTAAATCGTCATGAGTTAGAATCTTAACATCAGTTGTGTCCTGACTAGGCTGAGGAACGGGGGGGGGGTTAGTGCTAGTGATCCGGGGCGCAGTGCATCACTGAACAACATATTCAAGCCCAAATCATTATCATCAACTAACTCAGCAGATGGCAAGGATGGTTGTTGTTGTATCTTTGACATAGCACGAGTAATTGCACTGAGAGGAAATAATATAGGCTTCTCTCTACAAGCTTCAATGGCATAATTATCATCAGTGGTATTATCAATCACAAGTGGTTCCTTACAAATACCAGCCTGAAGGATATCGTTCCCTATCAACAAGTCCACTGACCTGAAAGGAAATTCACCACTGGAAATACCAACTGACATATAACCAGAATAATAGCTTGTTTCAAGGTACACTTTGTGAAGAGGAACTTTAATAACAGCACCTCCATAGGCTTCTAACAATACATCTATCTTGGTATAAGTATCATTAAAGGCAATACATTTTCTCTTAACAAAGTAAGATAACTACCTGTGTCTCGGAAAGTAATTATCTCAGTTAGCTTTGATTTGTCAAGTCCTACTTTGCCTCTCGTCATGTACGAACTCATTGGTGAATGAATCTTCTCATCAGATACTCTGTCTGATGTTAGTCATCTATTCTGAGGAAAATTCTCGAAAACAGGGGGATCAGAAGTATTACTAGGATGGTGCCCTTGTTACACCGAAGAGGATACGACTTGTGTGGGGGCGCCAGCCGAATGATCTTGTTTCATATCTCTTTCTAACTTATAGCAATAGTCTCTAGTATGACCTTTCCTAAGGCAGTAGGTACATTTAATTTTCTTCTTCTCAGTATTAGACTTCTGTCTAGCTACAGAGACAGATTCAGGAATGTTAGTTTTCCTGGTGAAGATACGAGAAGTTACAGTAGCAGGAGTGTTAGGCTGGCACTGATCAGCTGATTTGGTTTGCCAACTCCTAGGACACCTTTTAGTTACCTTCTTTTTCTCTGATTTAGTATGTACAATTTTGCGAGAAATTTCATAATTGTCAGCTAATGCTGCAGTCTCTAGAATATTTGAGGCAGTGTGATCGATCAGATATTCCTGTACATCGACAGACATATAGTTGTTGAATTCTTCATGCAACAGCAGCTGTACAAGGCTGTCATAAGTTCTGCACTGGGAGGCTCGACACCACCTCTCAAATGCAAGCTTTTTCTCACGGGCAAACTCTACACAAGTTTGACCTTGTCGTCGTTGTAACGTACGAAATGCACGTTGGTAACTTACAGGTAACAAATTATATGTCTCAAGAATGGTTTCCTTGACTGTGTCATAGTTAATGTATTTGGCAAAAGGCAAAGCAGCAGTACATGTTTGTGCTCTGCCAGTCAAAGCTGTGTGCAACAATGTAGCCCAATGCTTACGTGGCCAATTCATAGCACGTGCTTGATTCTCGAACACATCAAAATACGTGTCTAAGTTAGTCTCAAGGAACTTAGGAACCATTGAGGCAGCTTTCTGCACGTTAAATGTATCCTCTGTTGCACTACTGTTTTCTCTCGAACCGAACAGTCTCTCTATGGAACTCTTCCTCGTTCAATTTCCTCTGTGCCTCAATTTCTGCAGTCTGCAACAATATTAGGCGTTCCATTCTCCCAAATTGATCATGAGAGATGGGATGAATGGGCAATTGAGAAGTAGGGAAATGAACAGTTTTATCTGGACGGACCATAGGTCGGGCACCTAGTCCAGTTATGCCAATAGAGTCTAGATCTGGTCTAGTATAAGTAGACACAGGTGTAGCATAAATGGTATTAGTAGGAGGCTGCATCATACTGCCAGCTACAGTCAGGCGGGAAGGTGTGAGAGCAAACTGAGTAGTAACACTAGGCTCAGATACTTCTGCCTGAGTTGCTCTCACTTCTATGTCATCAATTAGCAACATACTTCCTAATTGTGACACTAAGCTCTCTGTGTCTGACTCTGAATCAGAAATCTCTGCATGAGCAAGAAACAATATATCTTTAATTGATGCTCTGACAGTTACTGCGGTGTAATTCCGATTATACTTCACACCCAGATACTTGACAACTCACCAACATGACTGAAGTTTTAAAGTTCTTAACTTTGACAAAGTCAGAGTATCAATTAACCTTTTCACCTTCTCATACATCACAAAAATAAGTACAATATGAGAGAGTGATTATGGGAAGCTACAATCCTAATGTAAGAATTTACTTTACAAGTTACACTAGTGTTGGTTGTCTTAGAGCTAGAGCTCATGAACAGTATTTCCATCTCCTTGGATCAAGAGACTCAGGCAGGTACATACATCCACCTGTGATGTTATATAAGACCAAACTCCTAGTCTTCAGATTAAGAAATTACTCAAAGTGTTTGACCATAGAGTTACTAGTATGGCAAACTAGCCAATTTCTCCAACACCTTGGATCAAGAACCTCTCAGACAGGCCCCCATTTGTTACAAAATGATGCGATATCTATTAGAAATAGACATCTCCAGTGAACACTAGAAAGGATAGCCCTTCTAGCATCCAGCCTGTTACTGGGCTTTTGCAACAAAGTCAGTATCCTGGTCCAGTTATCCGTTATAGTCAATAAAAGCATAGGATTACAACTGAGAGGGTACTAACCAAAGAAATATACATATTTAAAATGTTTATTAACAAAGTGTCTAGGGTATCAAAGTAAATCAATTTAAATATAAATATACTTAAGATATTAATTAGGAGGTTAGCTCCTACACTTCTCTCATAAACAATATTATGCTGAAGGCTCATATATCTTAATGGCTCTTATGTACCATCTGGTATAATGTCACCAATTTACAATAATAATAATAATAATAATAATAATAATAATAATAATAATAATAATAATAATAATAATAATAATAATAATACTTTATTGAGACATTGTACAATTATATATGGTAGACATAGTTATTACATAGTTATTACTTAGTTATTAATGAGATGTACATGCCAAAAGCCCCTAATATGCTGTGCATTGCGGGCATTCTTAGGACTACTTAATTCTAGACTACATGGTAAAAAGTTATGGTTGATAATTTATAAAATAAGTAAAGTTGCATATCTAAGTTATAAAGTTTGAATATAAGTTGAACATATCAATTAATTGTAGCAATGCAACTAATTGAGTGAGATAACAATTTAAAACAATTAATTGCATTGCAGTTAGTTTACGTGGTCATTATAATGTGTGTTGTGGAAATAATTAGCTAAGTATGTAATAATCATAACAGGTTTTACATTTAATTGATTAGTCAGGTTTTTACGTTAAGTGATTATTCATATATATAAATATGCATGTGTGTGTGTGTGTGTATGAGTGCTCCAGGTAACTCATTATGTCTCTTAAGACTTGACTCGACCAGTGACCGAATGAACGTCTTCTCATAAGCTAGCTTCTCTAACAAACTGACAATCAGAACAACTTGATTGAACAGTAATATGACCAATTCAACAAACAGTAATATAGCAAGCGGCAGTGACACAGCGTCAAGAACAAGGAGATAGAATAACGACCTTAACTGGGGACCATCAGCAGATCCTCCACAATAGTCACAAAACTCCCTTATTACTGAATCTAGGTTCAGCATAACCAATATCCCTGACTGCGATGATGCACAGATGCCTCAACGAATTAGGTCAAGAGCTATATCTAGAGACCTGAGTTCTCAGAGTGTCAATGTGACACACAACCCAGTAAAACGTCAAAAATCACGAATTCTAGGATATTCTCTGTGAACAGAGTTACACAGAGTCCAGAGAAGTATGTGTCGTCTCACCACTGAACACATACTCTACCAAACAGAGTCTAAATGACGAGAAAACAAGCAGAGACATGAGCGAGGTCTTTCTCTAACGAGAGTCAGAAGGGAAGAGAGGAGGAGTAAGGAGAAGCAGTCTCCAACTCAGGTGGGACGCCACCGACTGACTCCCAGCAACTCGAGGAGCCGGCAGTATAACAAGCGAAGAGATGTATACCTGGAGTATACCTGGAGAGAGTTCCAGGGGTCAACGCCCCTTCGGCCTGGTCTGTGACCAGGCCTCATGTTGGATCAGAGCCTGATCAACCAGGCTGTTACTGCTGGCCGCACGCAGTCCAACGTACGAACCACAGCCCGGCTGGTCAGGTACCGACTTTAGGTGCCTGTCCAGTGCCTGCTTGAAGACAGCCAGGGGTTTGTTGGTAATCCCCCTGATGTATGCTGGGAGGTAGTTGAACAGTCTTGGGCCCCTGACACTTATTGTGTTGTCTCAACGTGCTAGTGGCACCCCTGCTTTTCATTGGGAGGATGTTACATCGCCTGCCGAGTCTTTTGCTTTCGTAGGGAATGACTCTCGTGTGTGTACAAGTTTGGTACTAATATAATGTATCTCTCCCACCTGCGTTCTAGGGAGTACAGGTTTAGGAACTTCAAGCATTCCCAGTAATTGAGGTGGTTTATCGCAATTATGCGTGCCGTGAAGGTTCTCTGCACATTTTCTAGGTCAGCAATTTCGCTTGCCTTGAAAGGTGCAGTTAGTGTGCAGCAATATTCCAGCCTAGATAGAACAAGTGACCTGAAAAGTGTCAACATGGGCTTGGTATCCCTGGTTTTGAAGGTTCTCATTATCCATCCTGTTATTTTTCTAGCAGATGCGATTGCTATGGTGTTATGGTCCTTGAAGGTGAGATCCTCTGACATGATCACTCCCAGGTCTTTGACATTAGTTTTTTGCTATATTGTGTGGTTGGAATTTGTTTTGTACTCCGATGAGATTTTAATTTCTTCACGTTTTCCATATCTGAGTAATTGAAATTTCTCATCATTGAACTTCATGTTGTTTTCTGCAGCCCATTTAAAGATTTGGTTTATGTCTGCTTGGAGTCTTGCAGTGTCTTCAATGGTGGACACTGTCATACAGATTCGGGTGTCATCTGGAAAGGAAGGTAATTTAACAACTCAAGGCAGCTACTCAATACTCTTGAACATGAGCACAAGAGTGTGTGTTACATCCTACCTAATAAATATAGCTAAGTCAAATAATAATATAAAGCAGGATATTGACGATCTAGCTATTATCGAAAATATCAGCAATATAAAATTATAGAAAATGGAAATATACATGTAATATTACTATATAAATTGTGGCCCATTCTGGGGTCGCAATATTAGCTCTTCCCTGTGGTCCTCCACCGACTCTTCCACATCCTTGCCACTCACCTCCAATGCCACCATACTTTCAACAACAGGCAGAGGGTTGGCAGAGTCAGGGTCAGCCTCAAACCCTTCAAAATCCCTCTGGAGGACACATTCTGGCCACAATTGTCTCCAAGCAGAGTTCTGGAAGTCACTACCAAGCCTTACCTATAAGGCTTATGCAATGGAGGATAGTGAAGTGATTCCTCCAGATCTCTCTTAGGGTCAATTTGGAGTCCGAGGTGATGTCAAAGCATCTTTGAAACATTGCTTTGGTGTACAGTTTTTTAAAGTTAAAAATGACCTGATGGTCCATGGGCTGGATGAGAGGAGTGGTATTAGGAGGCAAGAACTTCACTGTTATAAAACTGAAGTCCCTAGACAATAGGTCTACCTAGTTTAAAGGATGAACAGGAGCATTGTCCGGTAACAGGAGGCACTTGAGTGGCAAATTATTTTCCAGGAGGTATTTTTTCACACTGGGACCAACACTTCATGGACCCACTCTTTGAAAATTTGCCTCGTGACCCATGCCTTATTATTAGCTTTCCACAACATAATTTATTCTTGATGACATTGTTTTTCTTGAACACTCTGGGATTTTCTGAGTGATACAGAAGTAAAGGCTTGACTTTAAAATCCCCACTAGCATTAGCACAGAACAAAAGAGTTAGCCTCTCTTCCATAGGCTTGTGTCCTGGCAGTATCTTTTCCTCCTGCATGATGTAGGTTCTCTTTGGCAATTTCTTCCAAAAGAGGCCTTGTTTCGTCACAATTGAACACTTGTTGGGGTTTAAATTTTTTTATCTACGTTCCCCTTAAATTCACTTACGAATTTTTCAGCTGCACGTTTGAACTTACAGCCTCACCATGCCTTATCACACTGTGTATGCCACTACGCTTCTTAAATCTGTCAAACCAGCCTTTGCTGGCCTTAAATTCACTATCAGCACTCGTTGTAGGCATTTTCTTTATGAGATCGTCATGCAACTGCCTCGCCTTTTCATAAATGATCAACTCTGAAACACTATCACCAGCAAGAACTTCTCAACCTTTCTTGATTTCTTTTCTCTTCACCAAGATAGAAGTAATTGTTGATTTGCTTTTGCCATACATCCTGGCAAACTCCACAACTCGCACACCACTCTCGTATTTTTGTACTATTTCTTTCTCATTTATATGGTGTTTCTCACTTTCTTTACCGAAAGGGTGTCACTAGGAAGCTTCTTTGGGCTCATGGTAGCTTATTTCACTGTCGCACTTAATAAAAAAGGACCAAACATAATGAATTAATTGTGAAATGTTTGGATGTGTGTGCATGGTAATGTTCACTCAAAGATAAACAAAGCCAGACTGACTCATGACGCCTATGCGGGGAGGCACGTGGGCAAGCGTACAGGTCTGGTACGTGTGATGAAACACGGGGCACAGTGCGAAACTTGCGAGAAAATTTAGCCGAAAAACAGGTCTAAACTTGAAGCCGCCGATACTCAGGGCGGACAAAACTCAGGGTTCCACTGTACTATAAATTGTAATTATCAGAACATAAAAATTATATAAAATAAAACAAAAATGAGAAAAAAAGGGTATATTGGCATCACTTCTGCAGGCGGTAGGACTCCATGTTGCCGTCAGGTGAGCATCCAGTGCCTACTTCGCGGTCTAATAACTCGGTAAGTACTGGTCAAAAATTTTTTTTGTCTTGTTACACACAGAAAACTGCCCTCTTTAATTTAAAAAAATAAATAAAAATATTTGGAGCGCTGCGGGAGAGAACGTGGGCGGTATCTTGTACCCAGTCGATACATCAAATGGAGTTCTAGCGAAATGGCTGAATTTGGTTGACTGGAGCAATGGAATTGGCCAAAAATAGGGCTCAAAGTGAGCAAAATCATCGATGCGTATGCGTTGCCGAGACTGCTAACTTGGGAAGAGCGTAATTCCGTAAGTTTTCCATCAAATTTCGTACTTTTGGTGTCATTACCATCAAGAAGAGATTCTCTGCCATTTCATAAGAATTTTTTTTTTAATTTTTCGACACTGAGCAAGTTTCTGAGCAGGAGTCTCGACAGTGAAAGGGTGAAAAACACAAATATGCTGCAATAAAGGAAAGAGAGTCTTAGCAAAGAGATCACTGAATTATAGCAAAAACTTAGATGTCATACCTAAAAGAAGAAGTACAATTGGAACAAAGGGCCATACAGGATATTGCAAGAAACCCAAAATATTTCTATTCCTATGCAAAAAATCCAAGCTAAGAACTACTGTGGAATTGGACCATTATTGAGAGGAGATTCGTATACTGACAATGAACAGAAAATGAGTGAAATCCTAAAAGAACAGTATGAGTCGGTGTTCAGCAACCCAATAAATGACAGCAAGGACAGTGTGCACAGTGTACCTGAGGTGAGAGACTGAGTCAGGACAGTGTACACAGTGTGCCTGAGGTGAGAGACTGAGTCAGGACAGTGTGCAGAGTGTTCCTGAGGTGAGAGACTGAGTCAGGTCAGTGTGCAGAGTGTTCCTGAGGTGAGAGACTGAGTCAGGACAGTGTGCAGAGTGTTCCTGAGGTGAGAGACTGAGTCAGGTCAGTGTGCACAGTGCACCTGAGGAGATAGTGAGTCAGGACAGTGTGCACAGAGTACCTGAGGTGAGAGAGTGAGTCAGGATGGTGTGCACAGTGTATCTGAGGTTAGAGAGTGAGTCAGGACAGTGTGCAGAGTGTACCTGAGGTGAGAGAGTGAGTCAGGGCAGTGTGCAGAGTGTACCTGAGGTGAGAGAGTGAGTCAGGACACTGTGCAGTGTACCTGTGGTGAGTGAGTGAGTCAGGACAGTGTGCACAGTGTAC
>WNWK01047518.1:0-13896 GCA_009830355.1 Cherax destructor | reverse complement strand
CATCCAGAGACCTACAAACACGCATTCAGAACACCAGTACGCAGGCAGATCTGACGACTCAAGAAATGCCTGTGTTCAACACCGAAATTTACACAACCATTTAATCAACTACAGAAACGCAAGACTCATCGCCAGAAGACAACACGCAATACCGAAGAATCCTAGAATCATCACTCATCTGTATACCCCAACAACTTCAACCAGAACAACGGCTTCTACAACATAGCTGAACCTATTGCCAAGAAACTTCTTCAACGCTATCCACCTAGAACTCAAGAATGGTACACTGCGGGTCCTTTAAGTCACACAATGTTTTTAACTATCACACTACTTTTAAGACTCACATGCAGCTTTCTCCACCTGACCCAGCATTCTCCACCTGACTGTACCCCATATATATCTCCATGTTGCTCATTTTCCAGGTAGATCTGTCTGTGACTCGATAAAGCCCACTGCGTGGGCGAAACGTTGTCAATAAAGGATCACATTATACTGCTTATGTGTTTATTTTTCCATCACTGACGGTGAGCTGACCTGAGTATATATCTCCATGTTGCTCATTTTCCAGGTAGATCTGTCTGTGACTCGATAAAGCCCACTGCGTGGGCGAAACGTTGTCAATAAAGGATCACATTATACTGCTTATGTGTTTATTTTTCCATCACTGACGGTGAGCTGACCTGAGTAACTTTTGAGTGGGCCTATCTTGTCCCTAATCTTACTTCTGTATACCTGAAAAAATCCTTTTGGGTTAGTTTTCGATTCTCTTGCAACTTTAACCTCATAGTCTCTTTTTGCTTTTCTTATTCCCTTTTTTATTTCTCTCTTTAACTGAATAAATTGATTACTTAATTGCCCCTCACCTCTTTTGATTCGCCTATATATGCCTCTCTTTTGACTAATGAGATGTTTTAATCTATTGTTCATCCATTTAGGATCATTTTTGTTTGATCTGATTTCCCTATTAGGAACATAAGTTGTCTGAGCAGCTAGAACTATTCTCTGGAAAACGTCATATTGGCAATCACCACCTACCTGACCCACTGTCAGGTCATTCCAGTTCAGCCCACCCAGGTAATTTTTCAGTCCTATGAAATCAGCCAGGCGGAAGTCAGGGACAGAGACTTGATTGTCATTATTAGGGTAATTCCATGATATATTAAAACTGAGTGATTTGTGATCACTTTCCCCAAGCTCATCATTAACCTCAAGATTATTAATTAGCGATTCCCTGCTGGCAAGAACCAAGTCTAGCAGGTTATTTCCTCTAGTTGGTTCTGTTACCAACTGTTTCAAAAAACAATCCTGAATCGTATCAAGAAAGTCACTTGACTCTAAATTTCCTGTCAAATTGCTCCAGTCAATTTGTCAAAAGTTGAAATCTCCCATCAGCACAACATTTTCATGTGTAGATGCCTTACGAATTTCATCCCATAGAAGTTTACTCACTCCCTATCAAGATTTGGGGCCTGTAAATCACACCCAAAATAAGTTTTCACGGCCCTCAAGAAGCTGTAACCAAACAGATTCAGTGGCTGACGCTTCTAATTTTATATCTTGTCGAACACAACAGTTTAAATTGTCTCTGACATACATCGCTACTCCACCACCCTTCCTGTTGACCCTATCAGTGTGGAATAATTTATAGCCTTGTATGTGACATTCAGAAGGCAACTGGATGGTATTGGTGGTATAGATGCAGCAGTTATGGAGTGAGTTTCAGGAATGTCATGTACTTCAGTACTGGGTGGAGGCATACCGGCTTGATTATTTGAGACTTGTTGGATGGTTTGTGGTTGTTGAGAGGCGGCTGTGGTCGGAGATGAAGTTTTGGGAAATGGGTTCTGAGGCAGAGTCGAGAGTTGGGCTTGAAGTGGATGTGAAGTTGACGATGTTTGGGATCATCTTGAGTAGGTGGAAATAAATGGTATAAAATACCGACACATGATGATGGGCATAAACAAAGGAGATATTAATAAAATACTGAGGATATCGAACCAAGTAAGAACCAGAAATAACAGTTTAAATTGGATAAATTTAGATTTGAAAGGACATAGGCAAGTACTGGTTTTCGAACAGAGTTGTAGATGCGTGGAACAATCTTCCAGTACTGTGATAGAGGCTAGGACCTTGGGTGGCTTTAAAAGAGTTGGACAAATATATGAGTGTGAGGGCTGGGTTTGATTTGTGTCGTGAGTAAGGGAATAAATTCTTAGGTAGTGGTGGTTTTGATAAGGACCTGCCTTGTATGGGCCAGTAGGCCTTCTGTAGTGTTCCTCCATTCTTATGTTCTTATGTTCTTATAATGTGATCCTTTATTGACAACGTTTCGCCCACGCAGTGGCTTTATCAAAATCTGAACAGATCTACCTGGAAAATGAGCAACATGAAGATATATATAGGGTACAGTCAGGTGGAGAATGCTGGGTCAGGTGGAGAAAGCTGCATGTGACAATCTTAAAAGTAGTGTGATAGTTAAAAACATAGTGTGACTTAAAGGACCTGCAGTGTACCATTCTTGAGTTCTAGGTGGGATAGCGTTGAAGAAGTTTCTTGGCAATAGGTTCAGCTATGTTGTAGAAGCCGTTGTTCTGGTTGAAGTTGTTGGATATACAGATGAGTGATGATTCTAGGATTCTTCGGTATTGTGTGTTGTCTTCTCTGGCGATGAGTCTTGCGTTTCTGTAGTTGATTAAATGGTTGTGTAAATTTCGGTGTTGAACACAGGCATTTCTTGAGTCGTCAGATCTGCCTGCGTACTGGTGTTCTGAAATGCGTGTTTGGAGGTCTCTGGATGTTTCGCCAACGTATAATTTGCTGCAGCCATTACATAACCATTTAATCAACTACAGAAACGCAAGACTCATCGCCAGAGAAGACAACACGCAATACCGAAGAATCCTAGAATCATCACTCATCTGTATATCCAACAACTTCAACCAGAACAACGGCTTCTACAACATAGCTGAACCTGACAAGGAGAATGATATGTGCTCTATTTTTAATAATTATTTTCTCTCGGTTTTCACACAGGAAGACATTAATAATATCCCAGTAATTAATTTTTACAGAGGCCCAGAAGAAGATAAATTATGTAATATCACAGTCACTAGCGAAATGATTATGAAACAGCTGGACCGACTGAAACAAAATAAATCGCCGGGTCCTGATGAGCTTTTTGCAAGGGTTCTTAAGGAATGCAAAATGGAACTCTGTGAACCAATATCTAACATTTTTAATTTATCTCTTCAAACAGGTGTAGTGTCTGATATGTGGAAGATGGCTAATGTAATTCCTATTTTTAAAGCAGGGGACAAGTCACTACCGTCAAACTACCGCCCAATAAGCCTGACCTCAATTGTAGGCAAATTACTAGAGTCAATTATAGCTGATATTATTAGAAGCCATTTAGATAACCATAATTTGATTAATGATACCCAGCATGGATTCACGAGGGCCGTTCCTGCCTATCTAATTTATTAACCTTCTTCAGTAAAGCTTTTGAGGCTGTTGATCACGATAAAGAATTCGATATTGTTTATTTAGACTTTAGTAAGGCTTTTGATAGAGTACCGCACCAGAGACTGTTAAAGAAAGTGGCAGCTCATGGCATTGGGGAAAAGTGCTGTCATGGATCGAGTCATGGCTCACCAATAGGAAGCAGAGAGTGTGCATAAATGGGGTTAAATCCGAATGGGGACTTGTAACAAGTGGTGTTCCACAGGGATCAGTCTTAGGCCCATTGTTATTTATAATATATATCAATGACCTTGATGAGGGAATTACTAGTGATATGAGCAAATTCGCCGACGACACGAAGATAGGTAGGATAATTGATTCAAACATAGATGTCATTGAACTTCAGGAAGATTTAGACAAACTTAATTCGTGGTCAGAAAAGTGGCAGATGCAGTTCAATGTAGATAAATGCAAGGTTCTGAAGCTCGGAGTGTCCATAACCCAAGCACTTATAAGTTAAATAACGTAGAACTTAGCCATACAGATTGCGAGAAGGACTTGGGGGTGATGGTAAGCAGCAACCTTAAACCAAGACAGCAATGCCTAAGCGTACGTAATAAGGCAAATAGATTACTGGGATTTATATCAAGAAGTGTTAGCAACAGAAGTCCAGAGGTTATATTACAGCTTTATACATCATTAGTAAGGCCTCACCTAGATTACGCAGCTCAGTTCTGGTCTCCATATTACAGAATGGACATAAATTCGTTAGAAAACATTCAGCGTAGAATGACTAAATTAATACATAGCATTAGAAATCTTCCTTACGAAGAAAGATTGAAGACCCTAAAATTACATTCACTTGTAAGACGTAGAATGAGGGGAGACATGATCGAGGTATACAAGTGGAAAATGGGTATTAACAAAGGGAATATAAATAAGGTCTTGAGGATATCTCTCCAAGAGAGAACCCGCAATAATGGATTCAAGTTAGATAAGTTTAGATTTAGAAAGGATATAGGAAAGTATTGGTTTGGAAATAGGGTAGTTGATGAGTGGAACAGTCTGCCTAGTAGGGTTATTGAAGCTAGGACCTTGGGTAGTTTCAAATTTAGGTTGGATAAATTCATGAGTGAGAGGGGTTGGATTTGAGTGGGACTCGCCATGAGTGGGTAGAATTGTCAAAGCTTATTTCTTGGGTAGCATTGAAAATTGGGTTGAGCAAATATTCTGTTAGTGGGACGGATTGTGAAGGACCTGCCTAGTATGGGCCAACAGGCCTGCTGCAGTGTTCCTCCTTTCTTATGTTCTTATGTTCTTATTGCCAAGAAACTTCTTCAACGCTATCCCACCTAGAACTCAAGAATGGTACACTGCAGGTCCTTTAAGTCACACAATGTTTTTAACTATCACACTACTTTTAAGACTCACATGCAGCTTTCTCCACCTGACCCAGCATTCTCCACCTGACTATACCCTATATATCTTCATGTTACTCATTTTCCAGGTAGATCTGTCTGTGACTCGATAAAGCCCACTGCGTGGGCGAAACGTTGTCAATAAAGGATCACATTATACTGCTTATGTGTTTATTTTTCCATCTTGAGTAGGTCTTGCGACGGTGGAGAATCAGGAAATTCGAAGGTTGGCATGTTATTTAGACGGAACAGTTCGTTGATTGTTTTGTTGAAAGTGCCGGAATTTGTAGCATTTGCACCTTGGATGGAGCAGCGTCGGGGAGTGCAGAGGGATTTGGAGGATGATGGAGACTGTTGTGTTGCTTGGAGAATTTTTGGTGTCAGATTGTAGTTTAGTTATAGCAGCAAAAGTCGGCGATTTTGGCTGTTTTTCTTTGCTTCTTCTTTGAATTTTTTGTGAGGATTTCTTTTCTTAGGGCATTTTGCAGCAAGAGTATGGTGAGTACCCTTACAGTTGAGGCAGGTAGGAGTGGCAATGGTGGTGGGACAGGTTTTGAAATCATGACCTTCCTTGCAGCAGTTGGAGCAAAACTTCTTATCCTTAATAGTGCATTCGGTCGTTGTATGCAGGTAAGAATAGCAGTTCCAGCAGGGAGAGATGTGGGCGAAGCGTTCTGGTTCTATATTACGGAGATGTATGTGGTAATATGAGATTGCCAGGCCATCTGACAGTGCTCTATCCGCCATTTCGATGTCTGTGAATGTGACTTTTATCATTGATGATGCATTTGGAATTTTAGTTATGCTATCAATCGTTGCCCAGGAGTTTTGTTCTTCAATTGAAGCCTTCAGGTCCTCTGTCGGTTGGGTTGTGATAATTTTGTCCAGGCTTTTCACAAAAACGGAACGTGTAGTTGTTGTTGTTGGGGTTTTTATAGGGCCACTGACAGCATACGCCGTATCGAGCCCTGCCGTAGAAAGCTCGGAGAAGGAACCTCGACCAAAGTGGAAGGATGTTAGACTAATAACTGCGTATTATATGTCCTTAATGCGCCCTGAAGCCAGCAAGAATGTGCAGGTACAGGCCAATATTTCCTGACGGTCTGGATGATCAAACCTCTCCCATTAAGAAGGAGAGGTAGGGTTAAAGATTGCACCCCAAACATGTGCAAGGCCGCACGGAGAACAGTCCGTGCAGAGTGATAACGTGGCCACCACAGTAGGAAGTGTTCCACTGTCTCAGGCTGTGAGGGACACCACGGGCAGTACGGAGAGTCCATCATTCGAAGGCGGTGTAGATGAGTCGCCAGTCGTGAGTGCCCAACCCGGAGGCGAGTCAGTGCAACATCCACTGAGCGATTGGGATGGGAGCCCAAGGGCAGGGGCCATTGAAAGATCGGACAGAACTCAATGCCGAAGTAGAGAGGGAGCGTAACAGTTCCTTCTGCCACAAATGACGGATTTTCTTCCAAACAGTCCTTGTGAAATCACTGCGGCCCAGTGCAAGAGAGATAATGGTAGGAAGTGCATGTGTGAGGGAGGCTGCACGATCGGCCACTTCATTGCCCTGAATGCCAACATGGGCAGGTACCCACTGAAGGGAGATGCTCCAACCTGGACTTCGCAAAAAACGTAGGATAAGAGACTGCGTCTGTCGGACAAGGATGTGTAGGGACCGTGGACGGTCAGAACACAAAAGTGCTAGAGAAGATTGGGAATCAGAGAAGAGAACCAAAGGCTGAGGAGGGAGGTGAGCAAGGACAAAAACCAAGGCCTGATGAATGGCGAAGAGCTCTCCTGCTAGGACCGAGTGAGCAGGTCTAACCGCCAGATTTGACACAGAGAAAGATCAGCAAAGAATGCAGCAGAAGAAGTAGAAGGGGGGAATTTCGTGCTGAGCCGTCCGTGTAGATGGAGAAGGAAGAACCATATGTGACAGCACGAAACTCTTCAAAGAGAATTGCAGTTATCTGGGGAGTTTCCTGATCCTAGAAGGCCAATCCAGGTGGATGTACTGTGTCAGGTCCATCCAGGGAAGGACCGGGGTGTGAAGAGGGGAGGGAGTCACCACTGGTGCAGGGAGTGAAAGGTGGCCCTGGCCACAAAGGAAGGCTGAACCAAACGTGGGGAACGGAGGCTGCCTCCCACACTCGTGGGGAGAGGCAGCATGGGTGAGTACAAGGCAGAGAGGCCATATGATGGAGCCGTAAGCAGTTCCTTGCCATTCTCATTGACAAGAGGGGGACTATCCCAGACTCTGCTTCCAAGGCTGCAATGGGAGTAGAGGGGAACACCCCCAGCATACTGCGGATGGCCGAATTCTGGAGAATATCCAGGCGGTGAAGAGAGGAGGAAGAGGCCGAGCCATACACCTCACTCGCATAGGTGAGTTTGCTGCGAACCATAGCTGTATAAAATTTAAAGAGGAGGTCTCGATCCGCCCCCCACTTAGTGCCAGAGATCCAGCGCATGAGTGCAGTGCGGCGTGCACATGAGAGGTGGAGGGCTATTATGTGTTTCCTCCACGTCAAGAGTGGTGCATCCAAAGTGACACCCAACCATCTATGAGAAGAGACCAAAGGGAGTGGTGTCTGACCCAATGAAAGAGATGGAAGAGTAGAGAGGCGTTGTCTAGTAAAACATAAGAGTCAGGACTTGGCGACACTAACCTCCAAACCCCAGGTGGCAGCCCATAATGTTATGCACTGCAGGACATGCTGAAGGTTTTTTTGTGCAGCCAGCAAAGTAGTGGCACCATACATAAAGGCCACGTCATCCGCATACACCAGGGTATGCACGCCCTGTATGGAAGGGAGATCTGACATTAATACAAAAAAGGAGAGGACTAAGAACGGATCCCTGGGGCACTCCCCGGTATATAGGACGGGGTGAGGACATCGTACCACCTACTGCAACCCGGAAGGTTCGCCCTTGTAAAAAGTTGCGCATCCAACGAAGGGGGGATCCTGCCAGCCCCATGCGAGCTAGCTTAAAAAGTATTGCCGTGTGGGATGCAGAATCAAATGCTCCACGCAGATCCAAAAAGGCAGCCAGAAGGAACTCCCGGCTTTCGAATGAAGTATGCACTAACTGCACAAATTGAAGCAAAGAGTCGAGGGTGGATCGACCCTCACGGAAGCCACTCTGGTTTTCAGGTAAGAGGCCATGTTCCTCAGTCTACCATGAGAGACGGGTGGCCACCAGTCTTTCCAACCCTTTACCCAAGCAGGGCAGTAAAGCAATGGGTCGGTAAGAGTCTGGTTGGGTATTATCTTTGCCTGGCTTCAGAATCGGAACCAGGAGAGAGTGCTTCCACGCATCGGGAAAAACTCCTTGAGACCAGCTGGCATTGAAAACCTCCAGCATGGCATCTGTACAAGAGGGGGTAGATGCAGTAAGAATGAATAAGGTATGTTATCCTCCCCAGGAGAAGAACGGGAAGAAAGCTGGGAGAGTGCCCACTGTAGTTCATGAGAACTAAAGGGAGATGCCAGCACCTGGCAGTCAACCTCGGGTACTATAGGGGGTAGAGGACCCCATTTGATCACCTTAGAAGGTAGAGGGGGGTGAAGAGCAAACTTAGGCCCAAAGAAACTAGCAAACAATTCCGCTTTATCCTGAGGGAAGAGTGGCGTTGCACCATCCCCCAACAGGGAAAAGGAGCTTACAGATCGTGATCCCAGCATAGAGTGGAAGAAACCCCATGCCCGGCTAACAGAGGTGCGAAAAGAAAGAGAAGAACAGAAAGAAGCCCATGATTCACGTTTTGCATGGAGGAGTGTTCGCCGACATAAAGCGTCAGCCCTTCGGTAAGCCAACTGTAGAGCCCTTGAAGGTTGGCGCCGCCACTGTGCCCACGCTTTCGATGTGCCTTCACTGCCTGGAGGCACTCATCATTCCACCACGGAACCCGGGGGTGAGAACAGGAGAAGCTCCCAGAAAGACGAAATGAATGGGAGCCTGCCTCTAACAAGGCCCCTTGAAGGGATGCAACGGCATCGTCCAACAGAGAGTCTTGAGGCAGGCTATAATCAAAGAGTGTGTTACTGTAGCTCGTCCAACCGGCCTGAGTGGTTTTCACCGTGGACGAATTGGTGTCACTGGCACTGCTGGGGCTCCATTGGTAGATACAATGATGGGGAGATGATCACTCCCCATGAAGGGGTCTACAGAAACAACGGCTGTAGTAAAATACCCACACCCAAGAACGAGGTCCAGGGTAGAAGCTCGCCCTGTGTAAGGATCCACTCTAGTCTCCAATCCTGGTGGTGTGAGCAACGAAAGGGGAGATGCAAGGAGGGATTGAAACAAGGCCCTACCTGTGGGATTCACTGTTCCCAAAGAAATGGATGGCTCCCAGAAATGGTGCCTAGCACTGAAATCCCCTATGACAAGTGCAGAACCACTGAGGTGCCCAAAGTAATGGGTAAACTCACTCTGTGTTACTGACCTGCCCGGATTGTAAATCAGGAGAAAGGTACACCACTGAGTGCCCAAGGCAACGCGCACAGCTAGAGTATCTAACACCCCATTCTCATAGATTCTGAGGGAAAGGATCATACTCTGGAGCCGGCTACACACCAGAAGAGCTAGGCCACCACCACCCCTTTCAAGGCAATCCCGACGATAAACAGTAAAACCCGACAGCCGAACAGAATGACGAGGACGTAACCATGTCTTGGAGAGGCCCACCACGAGCGGCTGTACCTCAGCCAGATACTTCTGGAGGTCTGGGAGCTTTCCCAATATGGAATGAACGTTCCAGAGAAGAAAAATAGAGGAGTGGGAGTGAGTCACGTGTGTGAACTAAGAAGCCCGATGAGGCGAGGGAGAACAGAGAGACATGCAGTCATAAAAGAGGTTCCCTGTAGGAAGGAGTGAAGCACTTCCTCCACCAAATGGAGGACAGGACGAAGAAATGAAGCCCAGGCAGGCGAGAGTGAAACATCGGAACCATCAATAGCGAAGGGTCCTGAAACAGGGGCTGGCTGGGGCTGGAGTTGAGGAGAAATGTAGGGGGGACTTCTGTGAGGAGTGAGGCACTGGGTCAGGCAAGAGGTTCATTTGGACAAGGGGGGTTACCAAACTGCGAGTTGATTTTGAAGCTGCACCACCTTGACGGGAGGATACGCATCGTGAATGAGGAGGAGCATGAGCAATAACTTCTGCAGTGGAAGCCGGATCTGAATACACATGGAGATGATGTTACCCCGGAGGTGGGGAATCCTCTGAAGGTAGAGAGAGTTCTGCAAGAGCTGCAAAACGGTTTGAAAAAGGGACATTAGTCCTCACAGCTGCAGAGAACAGGTGGCCCGGCCGCACTGGTGCTGGGGAGATGCCCTTAGTGGGGGCGCTGGAGACGAAGGAGGCAAGGGCTGACGGACTGTGACTGGCTTAACGGACCGCAGGCTGGAGTTACATTCATCAAGGGAAAGGGACTGGGCCCTGGCTGAGTTTGCCAAATCAAGAGCCTGGTGATATGCCGGGCAAGACCGGGACGTGACTTTGTGGACCCCTTTACAAAAATAGCATGAGGCTGGGTGGGTACAGGCAACACCGTCTTTGACTGCTGGGTGAAACCCACTACAATTTGAACACCTAACCTTACCACAGCAGGACAACTCTCCATGCCCAAAAAGGAAACATTTCCGACACCGAAGTATATGGAAGGACAGGAAACCTTAGATTGCCAAAAATTACAAATTTCGGTAGAGCACCTGAGAAACATACACAAACCATACGAGACGGGGCAGGACGAGTCGAGAGGCTCCAAACCTCTCGCAAACCTAAGTCATCCCCCCCCTCCTCAAAACCAACTCAGAATGGATCTCCTCATCTGAGAGGGATGAGGAAATAGGTCCAATTCTACCGTAACAACAACCAGCAGCAAGGATTGAGGAGCGGACCTCCCAGCAGACTACATTCCACTTACCTAGGACATGGATGGCATTAAGTGGTAAATTTCTGGCCAGAAAAGACTTACGATGTAGTCAAATTAAAATTAAAATTAAAATTCTTTATTTCTAGTAATATTACAAAGTGGGGTGTACTTATATTATTATACATTTTATGAAGTAGATATTACAAGATGGCCAATAATATGCTTAGGTATGCCTAGGCTTTTCAGGCAGTCTTATGATAGGTCTTATTCAATAGTGACATAATGATTATACTGATATTAAGGTTAGGTCATTGTAGTGATTAACTAGGTTTACAAAATTGAGGTACTGAAATTCAAACATTTAAGAATTTAACAATTAGTTTAAGAATTTAACAATTAGTTTAAGAATTTAACAATTAGTTTAAGAATTTAATAATTAGTTTAAGAATTTAACAACTAGTTTATATATTAACCCTTTGACTGTCGGAGACCCCTTTCTGAAACTCATTCTATGTCGGGAAATATTCGAAAAAAAAAAAAAAAAATTTTTTTATCAAAATGTTAAGATTATTTTTCTGATTGTTTTGGTCCTAAAACAGATTTTGCCATCAATATTTACCGAGATATGGAGGTGTAAAGTTGGCAGAAAATGAGCCGCGTATGGCAACAGCGGCGAATGCCACTCACTCGGTAAACATTTGTTTACTTCCATTCGTAGATTTCTTGTTTTTTTTCACTATTTTCTTTTTTTACGTAACTTATGTGGCCTGTGAGGCCAAGGTAAGGTGCAATGTATATATATACATTCATTGTATGCAACACAATAATAGCATAAACATTAGTATCTTTATATTGTTTACAAAACTTGTTTACACAAACTAACTCTTTGAAACATGGTTCCATGCACAGTGGTGTTTTACATTCCTCACACATAAAACAAGTGTCTGCATTTTTGTGGGCGTTTTTTTTGTATATGCACAGACAAAACATCTCTTCTGAGCAGTTTTCTTCAAAGTAGCAGCAGGCAGTTGTGTTAGGTAGTTATCCTAGGTTGATGGTCGTCTGGGTCGTCATTCCTTCCTTCCTTCCTACATTCCTTCTTACCTACCTACCTTCCTTCCTTCCTTCCTTCCTACCTACCTACCTACCTACCTACCTTACCTACCTACCTACCTACCTACCTACCTACCTACCTACCTACCTACCTACCTTCCTTCCTTCCTTCCTTCCTTCCTTCCTTCCTACCTTCCTTCCTTACTACCTTTCATCTCGTCCTTCCTTTCTCCCTTCTGTTTTCTATATATACACACATAGTCACTGGACACGTGCCTAGAACTGCTATATGCTTCTGGAAGCTGGTTGTTGTGTCTGGGTCATCATTCCGACCTTCCTTCCTTCCTACATTCCTTCTAACCTTCCTTCCTACATTCCTTCCTTCCTTTCATCTCGTCCTTCCTTTATTCCTTCCTTCTGGTTTTTATATATACGCATATATAATCACTGGACACTTCATAGAATTGTTATTAGCTTCTGGAAGCTGGTTGTTGTTTCTGGGTCGTCATTCCTTCCTTCCTTCCTGCTTTCCTTCCTGCCTTCCTTCCTGCCTTTCTTCCTGCCTTTCTTCCTGCCTTTCTTCCTGCCTTCCTTCCTACCTTCCTTCCTGCCTTCCTTCCTGCCTTCCTTCCTACCCTCCTTCCTACCTTCCTTCCTGCCCTCCTTCCTACCTTCCTTCCTACCTTCCTTCCAACCTTCCTTCCTACATGCCTTCCTTCCTACATTCCTTCCTTCCTACATTCCTACCTACCTACATACCTTCTCCTTTCATACCGTCCTTCCTTCTTTTCATCTCCTTCCTTCCTTCCTTCTGGTTTCTATATATATGCATATATAGTCACTGGACACTTCATAGAACTGATAATAGCTTCTGGAAGCTGGTTGTTGTGAGTGTGTGGACTTATAAATATGCTGAGTCAGGGTGCGGCTGCTGTCAAAATGACATATTATACCACCACTCTCCACCCTCACTGCCTTGTCAACACCCATGGGGTCCTATGCTCTTCTTCACCACAGTCCTTCCTACCTACTTACTTACCTACTTACGTACCTACTTACGGTACCTACTTACGTACCTACTTACGTACCTACTTACATACCTACTTACATACCTACTTACCTACTTGCTAACCTACTTACTTACCTACTTGCTTACCTACTTACCTACCAACCTATTGTTCTATGATATATATACACATATATAATGACTGGACACTCCATCAACTTCACTTAGCGCTTGAAGTTGTGTTTGTGTGGACATCTAAATTTGCTGAGTCAGGGTAAGGCAGCTGTCAAAATGACATATTATACCATTGCTCACCACCCTCACTGCTGTCAACCTGTCAACACAAAAGGGGACCCATGTCTTCTCCCCCACACCTTCCTTCCTAGCTTCCTTTCTTCCTTTCTTCCTTCATTCCTTTCTTCCTTTCTTACTTATTTCCTTCCTTCTTTTCTTACTTATTTCCTTCCTTCCTTCCTCTCATCTCTTCCTTCCTGCCTTCCTTTCTTCCTTCATTCATTCCTTCCTTTTTTTCTTCCTTTCTTCTTTTGTTCCTTCCTTCCTCTCATCTCTCCTTCCTTTCTTACTACTTTTGTTCCTTCCTCTCATCTCTCCTTCCTTTCTTACTACTTTTGTTCCTTCCTCTCATCTCTCCTTCCTTTCTTTCTTTCCTTCCTTTCCTCCTTCCTTCCTCTCATCTCTTCTTTCCTTCCTTCCTTTCATCTCTTCTTTCCTTCCTTCCTCTCATCTCTTCTTTCCTTCCTTCTCTCATCTCTTCCTTCCTTCCTTACTTTCTTTCTTCTTCCTTCTTTCCTTCTGGTATCCTGGGCATTACTTTCGGTCACAAACTCCTCAAAACCATGAAATTCATCTTCAGAGACACTTCCATCTGTGTTAGAGTTATCACTAGGGAAGAGAAGAGTCCCAGATTCGCCGGGGAGTCAGATATTTCTTACTGCTAGGGATGCTGAACATGGACTACTGAAATGGCTTTCCCACAATGCACCACTGGCTGCCCGATTTTTTTTATACTGCGCACACTGACCCACAGACCCATTCTCTCACATGTGGGCCTACCAGCT
>WNWK01047517.1:0-13897 GCA_009830355.1 Cherax destructor | reverse complement strand
AGGGGATACTTCCCATGTTTCATCCATATTAAAATCACTTTACTTTTTTTGACCATTGCCATGCTGTGGCTGAGTCTGGCCATCATTATTACCATAAGCCCCAGTTATATTGAAGCGGGTACCACCATATCCCACACTCCCAGAATTGCTATTCTTATATGCACAGCACTAAGGACTCCCCCATTAAGGACAGGAAGTTTTTGGACAAACCTGTGGTTGTGAGGGCCACGATTTCAAGACCTGATCCAGTACCACTCCACTAACACCAATTTTGCCTGAATTACAAGAGCAATCACCACACTCTTGCTGCAAAATGTCCTACACGGGGGAAATACTAAAAAAAACCCCAAGAAACAGCACAGAAGTCTTCTTCCAGATCTCCCACTTACGCTGCTATCATCAAATTACAGGCTGATACCACTAAACTCTTCATGCTACCCAACCCTCCACCTCCACCGTCATACCTGACTGTGACCCATCCAAAATTTACTACGGACAGTGTAAGCTCATATGCAGAATATGGCTCTTCCTGGAACCTTCAACACCACCATTAATGAGTCTTCAGATTGAACAGCATGCAGAGTTTACTTTTTTTGTTTCCCCCACCTTCTTCAGTCATACTCAAGACCACCTCAAATAATGCAATGTTTCCACAAATAAGCTCCTCTCAAACAGCTCCTCTACCACCACCGCCTTCATGTGACGAGACCCCTCCAAATCCCACCAAATGAGAGGCCACCATCGACTTCTTCCACCACTACTGCAATGGACCAATCGAGCACCATCGAAGACTCGCCCTCTGAATCTTCTTCGGGAGGAAGAGGAGAAAGATGTTGATGACTCCTGCACCAGCTCACCTACTTGGGACAACCTGCCTTTCACACATCTCCTTCGAATTAGGACACAATGACCTGCACAGAACTGTACAAAGGGCTTTGTGCTGGGTCTGTTAAATTCCTTGTGAGTCTCCACACTATTTCACTTTACCCAAGTTCTGGAGTTCGTCAAACCACTCTGTTTTACTTTTGGAATAAAACAAAAATGTACCAACCCTCCAAAAACCAACTTAAAGAAATTTGAGAACTGCTCTTCCTCAAATACTCCCCTAAATAACACCCCAATTGTGCTGCCACCGTCCTCACCTGCCCCAAGCCTGCTGCAAGCTACCCAAGAATCAAGAAGATTTTCACAGAGTGGCTAGTTTATTGTGCACCGATATCCATCCTGTGGACGGTAGGGAAGAGCATATGGATAACAAAAAGGCCTAGGAGCTAGCCCCAAAAGGGTTAACAAATGTACATTTGGATTTATATACAGTTTACTTTTATTAAGCAAATTTTGGGAAAATTTTCTTTTGTATAAATGGTATCTTATTTTCATTAATAAGATATCTTGACTGTCACAAGGTTATTATACTGTCCATCTCATATTCCTCAAAAGTGGACAATTAAGCACATAGGTTCAAGACAGTGACCATATGCCCGATCACATAATTTGCATTTAGTTTAATCATCATCTGTGTCCCCCAAACTGCCAGAAGTACTTGTAGCCAGCCAAGCTGGCCATTTACAACATCAGTCAAGTCTGTTCACATTGCAAGTTGCTCCATAAACATACTTATCTATGTTCATGTTATCATAGTGGGTTATAGATCTACTCAGGCTTCTAACTGCATTCCTATTTTATTATAATCAAAGAAAAGCTTTAAAACCAAAGGGGAACAGGGTCGAACCCTTGAGCAGTTGTTTAACAAGTGATTTAAGGAAGGGATTATAGAATGAGCTTTTTGGGGAGGGACTTGGGGTATGTGATATTAAATGAACAATCTTCCCATGGGGGGGTGAAATGCCTTTTCCCTACAGTGATAAAACATGCGGGTTTTAAAACTTTTTGAAACTTTTTTCCAACCATTTAGATTGATATTTACTTAGCCATTTAAAAATTCATTGTGACAGGTCGGGTTCATTTCTAACATTTAATACCAAGTACAGTGTTAACTCAACAATCCTTCACTGATACTGAAACCAAGCTCCTTCCTCATATTAAGAACCCTTGAAGTTTGGGGGAAAGCCAAGAAAAATTTTGGGGCCTTTTTCATTAACTCCGGGTCAGAGAGAACTTTCAGCTAGAATAAAGACTTCCACCATCTAAAACGATGCATTCTCGTCCTCAGACTCCCCCTCCCCCCAGTCCCCCCCACGAGCCCCTCCTGCGGGTTAAGCCCGGGGCAAATTTTCTCCCAAACCCTTTCCCCCTACCAATTACTTTTCCTATCCCCACTTCCCGCTCACCCCAAAAGGTCTTACCACTTTTTCCTGCCTTATATTGGGCGTGACAAAGGTTTGGCTACACCATTTGTCCGCAGGGGACTCACCGGCCCTTGCAGAGGCGCCCCACCCAAAGGGGGTTGTAAACAGTATATCATTTGAAAAAAACCGACATCCTTCGAGAGCCACGCCACCCACGGGCAGGGGCAGGACCCATCCTGGAAACCCTAAACCACTTGCACTGTTTTACTTCGTTTTTAAAGAGGTGGTAGAGTACCCCCCTACTTTTAAATTGAGGGGGAAGGGGGAGGGGGAGGATCTTTCCCGGGGAGTTTTGGGAGGGGGGAAAGGGACACAGGTTTTGAGTACATAAGGACATCAACAAGCCGTGTTAGTGTGTTAGAACAAAAGGCAACATGTTAGAACATAAAAAGTTGTGCTAACATGTTGAACATCAAAAAAAGGTAAAAGGGGAGGCCGAACCATTTTCCCTGAGACTGTGGTTTTGGGGGGAGGAAGATGGATTTCCTAAAAACTACTGTGGACATGGAGGGCAGTAGTGTTACAGTTTTAACCCACTGATACACAGGACACAGCGGTTTATCTGTGAAACTTTCCAACTAGAAGCCCCGTAGCTCAGGGGAAAATTTCCCGGGTATTTTTTTCCCCTTTCCCAAAACCAACACACCTTCCCAACACCAACCTACCTTTCTCCAACACCAACACCTTCTCCACCACCAACACACCCCCCAACACCAACATACCTTTCCAACACCAACACACCTTCCCGACACCAACACACCCTCCCCAAACAAATACCCCAGCCCCCAACACCAAAAACCTGCCACAACACCAACACACCACCCCCAAACATCCCTTTCCCCCAACACCAAAACAATTTCCCCAAAACCAACACCTTCCCCAACACCAACATACCTCCCCCAACACCAGCACCCCTTCCAACCCCCAAAACACCCTGCCCCACCACCAAAACCCCTTTCCCCCAACACCAACCCCCTTTCCCCCCACCCCCAACACACCTTCCCAACAAACACCTGCCAAAAAATCACACCTGCCACGACACCAACACACCTCAAACACCAACACCCTGCCCCAACACCAACACCCCTTTCCCCCCACCACCAACACACCTTCCTCAACACCAACACACCTTTCCCACCACCAACACACCTTCCCCAACACAACACACCGCCACAACACCAACACACCCGCCACAACGCCAACACACCCCCCACCACCAAAACACCTGCCAAAACACCAACCCCCCGTCACAACACCACCCCTTTTCCCCCACCAACAAACATCTCCCCCAACACCAAACACCCCCCCCCAAACACCAACACACCCCCCCAACACCCCTTCCGCACCAAACACCTGCCCCAACACAAAACACCTGCCCCAGCCCCAAACACCCCTTTCCCCAAACACCAAACCCCTACCCCACCAACAGACCTTTCCCCCAACACTAACACACCTTCCCCAACACTAACACACCTTCCCCACCAAAACACACCTGCCAGAACACCAAAAACCCCTTTCCCCCCACCAACACATCCAAACCTTTTAATACATTTTACCAAACCAAACACCTTCCCAAACCCCAACCACCTTCCCCAAACCAACACACCTTCTCCCCCATTTTCCCCCCCCCCAACACCAACTCACTCCCTCAACCCCAACACCCCTGCCCCAACACCCCTGCCCCAAACACCTGCCCAGCACCAGCACACCTGCCCCAACACCAACACACCTACCCCCCCAACACACCCGGGAATATCAATACACTTCATCACACGTCCTGGGTGAATGAATGGAAGATACCTTATAGAAGGGGGGGCAGAGGGGGGGGGAAAAAAAGCCAGTGTATTATATGGGGAAGAAGAAATGGTGAGGCTTATAGCCCTGGCTTGGGGTTAGAGGATGAGAGGAGCGGGGTTTTTATGGAATGAAGGGGTGTGGTTTTTTATGTATAAGAGAGGGGGCTTTTATGGTTGAGAAGGGCGTTGTTGATAGTACGAGATGGGGGGGGTTGTATGGGAGAGGGGGCGTGGTTTGTGGGGGGAAAGGGGCGCGGCTTTGTGGAGAGAGGGGGGGTTTGTTGGTATGGGGGAGCGGGTTTGTGGTATGAGAGGGGGGGCTTGTAGGTTGAGAGGGAAAGGGTTTTTGGGGGGTGAAAGGGCCGTGGCCGGGGAAGAGGGGGGGGCTTGAGGAAAAGGGGCGGGTTTTTTGAGGGAGGGCGTGGTTGTTTTGGGGGAGAAGGGGGGGCTTGTTAGTGGGTGAGAAGGGCGGGGTTGTTAGTGGGTGAGAGGGGGGTGGTTTATGGAGGGAGAGAGGCACCATGGATGGGTAAGATGGGCCTGGTTTTTGGGGGGGGAGAGGGGGGTGGCTTTTGGGAGGAGAGGGGCGGGGTTGTGGAAAACCCCAGTGTGCTGCTGTCAGGTTACAGAGTGGGGAAAAACATTGACTTGCCCCCTTTATAGTCCAACACTATGAACACTTATTGTGATGCCATGTGTCAGCCTGAGATGGAGACCCAGCAGGTCAGCCTGAGCTGGGAGATTCCCGTAGTTAGCCTGAGCTGGGGACCCCAGGTCAGCCTGAGCTAGGGGGACCCGGTCAGCCTGAGCAAGGAGATCCAGTAGTGTCAGCCTGAGCAAGGGGACTCCAGTAGTGGCCTGAGATGGGAGACCCCCGTAGTGTCAGCCTGAGATGGGAGACCCCCGTAGTGTCAGCCTGAGATGGGAGACCCCGAGTGTCAGCCTGGAAGGAGACCCAGTACAGCCTGAGATGGGGGACCCAGTAGTGTCAGCCTGAGATGGAGACCCCAGTAGTGTCAGCCTGAGATGGGGGACCCCAAATGTCAGCCTGAGCGGGGGACCCCGTATCCGCTGAGCTGGGAGACCCCAGTAGTGTCAGCCTGAGCAGGAGACCCAGTAGTGTCAGCCTGAGAAGGAGGCTCCAGTAGCCCGCCTGAGCAAGGAGACCCCCGTAGTTAGCCTGAGCTGGGAAAACTCCAGATTAGCCTGAGCTGAGAGATTCCAGTAGTTCAGCCTGGCTGAGACCCAGTAGTGTCAGCCTGAGCAAGGAGACTCCAGTGTGCACCCGAGCAGGGACCCGTAGTGTCAGCCTGAGCTAGGGGACCGTAGGTTTAGCCGAGCGGGGGACTCCAAAGGCAGCCTGAGAGGAGACTCCAGTAGTGTGCCACAAAACCCGAGTGCAGCCTGAGCAAGGAGACTCCAGTATGCCCGAGCTGGGGGAATAGACAGCCGAGCTAGGGGACTCCCGTAGTGCAGAGGAGCAAGGAGACTCCAGTAGTGTCAGCCTGAGCTGGGAAAACTCCAGAGTGTCAGCCTGAGCAAAAACTCCAGTAGTGTCAGCCTGAGCAGGAGACTCCCGTAGTGTCAGCCTGAGCTGGGGGACTCCAAATGTCAGCCTGAGCAAGGAGACTCCAGAGGGGCAGCCCGAGCAGGAGACCCAGGCACCCGAGCAAGGAGACTGAGGTCAGCCTGAGCCCGGGGACTCCATGTTCAGCCTCAGGGGAATCCAGAGTCAGCCTGGGGCAGGAGACTAAGTTGGGGCCCGAGAAAGACCCCAGTGTCAGCCTGAGCTGGGAAAACTTTCCCGTGGTTACCCGGGTGGAAGATCCCGTAGGGAAGCCTGAGCAGGGGACTCCGTAGTTATGACGGGGGATTCCAAAGGCCCTGAGCAGAGACTCCAGAGTGTCAGCCTGACAAAAGACCCGTAGTGCAGCCTGAGGGAACCCAGAGTCCCTGAGCAGGGGGACTCCCGAGTGCAGCCAACGGGAGACTCCCGTAGGTCAGCGTGAGCTAGGGGAACCAGTAGTGTCACCCGAGTGGGGGACCCAGGTCAGCCCGAGCGGGGGACCCGTAGTGTCAACCTGAGCTAGAGACTCCAGCAGGCCCGAGCTGGGGGACTCCAGTAGTGTCAGCCTGAGCTGGGGGACTCCCGTGTATCAGCCTGAGCTGGGGGCCCAGGCAACCCCAGCAGAGACTCAGTAGACGCCTGAGCTGGGGGACTCCCGTAGTGTCAACCCGAGCAGGGGACTCCAGTATGTCAGCCTGAGCAAGGAGACTTGTAGTGTCAGCCTGAGCGGGGGATCCGAGGTCAACCGAGCTAAAACTCCAGAGTGTCAGCCTGAGCTAGGGGACTTTAGTGTCAGCCTAAAGGACTTTAAATGTCAACCGAGCTAGGGGACTCCAGTAGTATCAGCCTGAGCTGGGAGACTGTAGGCAGCCTGAGCTGGGAGACTCCGAGTGCAAACCCGAGCTAGGGGACTCCCGTAGTGCAGCCTGAGCTGGGAGACTCCCGAGTGTCAGCCTGAGCTGGGGGACTCCCCTAGTATCAGCCTGAGCTGGGGGACTCCCGTAGTGTCAACCTGAGCAGGAGACGCAGTAGATCACCTGAGCTGGGGGACTCCAGGGCAACCGAGCAGGAGACCCGTAGTGCCGCCGGGGGAGACCCAGGTGTCAGCCTTTGCTGGGAGACCCGTAGTGTCAACCTGAGCTAGGAGTAGGTGTCAGCCTGAGCAGGGGCCCCGTGTGACCTGGCGGGGACTGTATGCATGAGCTGGGGGACTCCCGTGGTTAACCTGAGATAGGGGACCCAGTAGTGTCAGCCTGGCTGGGGGACTCAGAGTGTCAGCCTGAGCTGGGGGACTAAATCAACCTGAGCTAGGAGACTCCAGAGGTGCCTGAGCTGAGACTCCAGTAGTGTCAGCCTGAGCTGAGACTCCAGTAGTATCAGCCTTAGCTGGGAGACTCCAGTAGGGCAACCTGAGCTAGGAGACTGCAAATATCAGCCTGAGCTGAGACCCCGAGGCAACCCGGGTGGGGACTCCAGTAGTGTCAGCCTGAGCAAGGAGACTCCGAGTTCAGCCTAGCGGGGGACTCCAGAGTGTCAACCGAGCAGGAGACTCCAGTGTCGCCTGAGCGGGAGACTCCCGAGGCCGCCTGAGCCGGGAGACTCCAGTAGTATCAGCCTGAGCTGGGGGATCCAGAGTGTCAACTTGAGAGGGGTGCAGTATCAGCCTGAGCTGGGAGACTCCCGTAGTGTCAACCTGAGCAGGGGGACTCCAGCAGTGCGCCTGAGCAAGGGGACTGAGGCGCCTGAGCTGGGGGACCCGAGGGCAACCTGAGCAGGAGACCCAGAGTGTCAGCCTGAGCAGAGACCAAATGTCAGCCTGAGCAAGAGACTCCAGGTGTCAACCTGAGCAGGGGACCCAGGATCAGCCTGAGCTAGACTCCAGACAGCCTGAGCTGGGGGACTCCGTGTGTCAACCTGAGCTAGGAGACCAGATAGCCTGAGCTGGGAGACTCCAGTAGTGTCAGCCTGAGCGGGAGACTCGGAGTATCAGCCTGAGCTGGGGGACCCGTAGGGCCAACCTGAGCAGGAGACTGCAGGTTTAGCCGAGCGGGGACCCGTAGTGTCAACCTGAGCAGGGACCAAGGCAGCCTGAGCAAGGAGATCCCGAGCGCCCAGCTGGGAGACTCCCGAGGTCAACCGAGCAGGGACCCAGAGGCAGCCTGAGCCAGGAGACTCCAGAGTGTCAGCCTACAAAAGATCGAGTGCAGCCTGAGCGGGAGACCCCAAATGCAACCTGAGATAGGAGACCCGTGTGCCCCGCCTGGCCGGGGGCTGTAGTGCGCCTGAGCAGACTCCAGAGGTCAACCTGAGCAGGGACTCCAGAGTCAGCCCGAGCGGGATCCAGAGTGTCAGCCTGAGCTGGGAGACCCAAATATCAGCCTAGCTGGGAGACTCCCGTAGTGTCAACCTGAGCAGGGCAGTAGTATCAGCCTGAGCGGGAGACCCAGTAGTGCAACCTGAGCTAGGGGACTCAGGTTCAGCCTGAGCAAAGACTGTAGTGTCGCCTGGGGCGGGAGACCCGTAGTGTCAACCTGAGCTAGAGACCCGGCCCGCCTGAGCAGGGGACTCCAGAGGCGCCTAAAGGAGACTCGTAGGTCAACCTGAGCAGAGACTGAGTATCAGCCTGGGGCTGAGATTTTAGGCAACCGGCCAGAGACTCCCGGGTCAACCTGAGCTGGGAGACCCGAGTGTCAACCTGAGCAGGGACTCCCTAGTGTCAGCCTGAGCAAAGGGGACCCAGAGTGTCAACCTGAGCTGGGGGCTCCCGTAGTGTCAACCTGAGCAGAGACTGTAGATCAGCCGAGCTGGGATTCCAGAGTCAACCTGAGCGAGACCCGTAGTGTCAGCCTGAGCAAGGAGACTCCAGTAGTTTAGCCTGAGCGGGAGACTGTGTGTCATGAGCTGGATCAGTATGTCAGAATGACAGAGAAGGCAGAGAAGGGGGTGTCATTTTC
This sequence comes from Cherax destructor, assembly GCA_009830355.1. Taxonomy (NCBI): domain Eukaryota; kingdom Metazoa; phylum Arthropoda; class Malacostraca; order Decapoda; family Parastacidae; genus Cherax; species Cherax destructor. The sequence goes on along the minus strand of WNWK01047517.1, from coordinate 5,271 downwards.
AGTTATTTAATATTGTTGTCGTAGCTACCCAGCACAAACAGTTATCAGTTCTTCTTAATTAAATTTTCCCCAGTACCGTTTTCCTACCATAGGGGTAAACAATTGATTATATATATATATATATATATATATATATATATATATATATATATATATATATATATATATATATATATATGAGGAGAAAAAAAAGGCTTTACATTGGAGAAAGGGGGGGGTTTTTGGGATAGAAAGGGAAAGTTAACATGACTTTTAAAATGAAGAAATGGAAAAATTTAAGTGCCAGGGGAAAAAAAGGAAAAAGGGGCTCTTACTAGATAAGGGGGTTTACTAGAGGGGGGAGGGTGGGGGTTTTTCGGGAGAAGGGAGGGGAAAAGGGGGGTTTTTTGGGTGAGGTGGAGGGGGGGGAGGAGGAAGGGGGATAACGTCATGGCTGTTCCTCTCCTCCCCTCCTCTGTTTTCCCCCCTCTCTCTCTCTCTCCACCACTCTCATTTCCCTGCTAGGGGAGTCTTCATCCTTGTTTACTGTTATTCTTCTTTTTATCAGCCCCGGGTCCTCCTTCATCAGACTGCTTTGCACCAGATTTGTTTTTGGACCGGGGGTAATATTTGGGGTTCATATATTCGCGCGCAAGGGATAAACCCCCCTTCCCAAAAGGAAAAACAGTGGGAATTTTTCCCCCAAATTTCCAGACAGGGCCCGGCCAGACCCCGGGGGCGTTGACCCGGGAACCTCTCCAGGGTTTCCCAGGTACAGCGCAGGGTAAAAAAAATCACGATTGGGAAAATATCTACGATTGCGCGGAAAAAAAAAAATAAGAGTCGAGATTGGGACTGGGGGGGGGGAGAAAAAAATGGGGGGGGGGGAAAAAAAGGGGGGGGGGGCCCCCCACGCGTCATTTCTTTCAATTTTTTTTTTTATTTTAACAAAACAAAACAGGAGAGTCCATAATTAGCGTGATAAGAGAAGGAATTTTTTTATTATTTTTTTTTACAGTTACTTAATATATTTTCCCAATTATTTATATATATATATATATATATATATATATATATATTTATTTATATAATATATATATATATATATATATATATATATGTATATTATATAATATATATATATATATATTATTATATATATATATATATATATATATATATATATATATATATATATATATATATATATGTATATTATTTGTCCCAGAGGTGGACCCCATCTATATATAATATATATATATATAAAAGTGATCAAAAATATTAATCTGGGAGGGAGGTTTTGCCCCCGAGGGGCCCCCGGGACTCATTTCCCGACCCTTACCCAGCTGTTTAAAACCCGGGGGAAGGGAGCACCCGGGAACAAGGGCCAACAATATTTTTTTTGAGGGGGGGGAGGAGGGGGGATGGGGGAGTACTCCCTTTGGGGGGGGACCGGGGGCATGTGGGTATTTGTTTTTTTTAAATTTTTTATTCGGTTATTGTCTTAACATGATAAAAAACCGGGGCCCCCCGGGGGTGACCAAAATGCATCATTTAATCCCTTTAAAACCCAAAAGTTTTGAGGTTGGGGAGGGGGGGGGGGGGGGGTCAACCCCCCCCCGTCTTGAGAATATATCGCGGGGGAGGGGGGGGGAGGGGTCTTTATAATCCCGTGGTTTATGAAAGTTTTTTGTCCAAAAAGTAAATTTATCCAAATTGACTTTTAATCTGACGGTGGAGCTTTTAAACTGGAGGCAGGGTGCTGCTGCTGCTGTTGGGCGAGCTTGGCCCGCTGCTTCTCTCTTTCCTCAAACTCCCCCCAGCCGTTCATATATATTTTCCTCTGGGCTTATTTGAATTCCCTTCCATCCCACCTCCCTCCCATCCCACTCCTAATCCCATCCTTTCCCTCCCTCCCTCCCCCCCTCCCACCCTCCCATCCTTTCCCTCCCCCCCCTCCTCCCATCCCACTCCCCCAACCCACCCCCCCTCCCATCCCACCCCCCCTCCCATCCCACCCCTCCCTCCCATCCCAAAATCCCATCCCCCCCCCCCCCATCCCACCCATCCCCTCCCATCCCCCCCCTCCTCTCCCTCCCCAGGCAATAATTAATGTCACCTTAATAGCTGCACTCTTTAAACAGTCAAGGTAATGAGTGTGTGATGGATGTGATGGTTGACCCAGCCTGTGTACTCACCTAATTATGATTGCAGGAGTCAGTCATGCTCTGCCCTTCTCTCTACTGATCGCTACTAGGTCTCACTCTCCCTGCCCATGAGCTTACCATACCTCTTCTAAATCTATGTATGGATTCTGCCCACTACATCACTTCCCAGACTATTCCACTTCCTGACAACTCTGTGACTGAAGAAATACTTCCAACATCCCGTGACTCATCTGAGTCTTCAACTTCCAATTGTGACCCCTTGTTGCTGTGTCCCATCTATGGAACATCCTGTCTCTGTCCACTTTGTCGATTTCTCTCAGTATTTTACATGTCGTGATCATGTCCCCCAGTGTCGTCAGGTCGATTTCCCAACCTCTCCTCGTAGGACATGCCCTTCAGCCCCGGGGACTAGTCTTGTTGCAAACCTTTGCACTTTCTCTAATTTCTTGACGTGTTTGACCAGGTATGGATTACATACCGGTGTTGGTACTCCAGTATGGGCCTGACGAACTCAGTGTACATAGCTTGAACGATTTCTACTGAGATGTCTGGACGCTATTCTTAGGTTTGCCAGGCGCCCAATGTGAGCAGGTGCACCTCAGGAGATGTGCTCGGTATTATACTCACCCCAAGATCCGTTTTCTTGAGTGAGGTTTTTCAAGTCTTTTGGGCCCCCTAACCTGTAGTTTAATGTTGTCTGTCTCCCTTTTTTAAAATTGGAACTACACTTGTTGTCTTTTGCCCTCAGGTAGTTGTCCAGTTTTTGGATTTTTGAGATTGTGTTAGTGGCACACACAGTGTCTCTGCTCCCCCTCTCAGGACCCATGGAGAGATGTGTCCGGTCCCACAGCCTTTTAGGTATCTAGTTCATTTAGCAGCCTCTTCACCTTCTCCTCGGTTGTGTGTATTGTGTCCAGCACTTGTTGGTGTACCTCACCATAACATTTTTTTAGAGTCCTGTCTGTCTCCACTGAAAATACTTCCTTAAACCTCGTGTTGAGCTCTTCACATTTCTCGGTCGCTTCTTGTGAACTCCTCTCCCCCCTTCCTTCCTCAGTCTGATTACCTGCTCCTTGACTGTTGTTTCGGTCAGACTAACCTTTCAATGCTATGTCATTTTCTTATTGTCGCTTGACCTCCCTCCTATCTGTGCATATTCGTTTCTGGCTCTTCGACTAATCCTTTATTTATGGGTCCTTTGTCTTTTATACTTTTTCCATTTCTAGAACACTTAGTTTTGGCCTCTCTACACCTTTGGATGAAAAAGGGCTCATTCTGGTTTTCCCATTATTTCTTTACCCTTGGGAACGAGCCTTCCTCGCCTCCTTGCATTTTGTAGTCACGTAGTCCTTCATTTCATTTACTGATTTTTCCCACCAGTTCTCTTTCCCACTGAACCTCATGCAGGAAATTCCTCATGCCTGTGTAGTCCCCTTTGTAGTTTGGCTTCCTACTTGTGCTGCTTTCCTCCACTTGTAACTCTACTATGTATTTGAAGCTCAGGATCACGTGATTATTAGCTCCAAGGGGCCTTTCGTATGTGATGTCCCTAATGTCTAAACTACTCAGTGTGAATATGAGGTCCAGTCTTTGCGGGTTCATCCTCTTTCCTCTGTTTATGGTAGTGCCCCTACCATATTGATGCATGAGGTTTTCCAGTACACCTCCATCATCTTAGCCCTCCACGTTTCAGGTCCCCCATGTGGCCCCAGGTTTTCTTAGTCTCTCTTGTGATTGAAATGCCCACGACTAGTAACTTTGCCTTGCCCATGTAGGCCCTTCTGGCCACCTCAGCTAGTGTGTCCACCATTGCTCTGTTGGTCCCCATCGCAGTCTTCTTGGCCTCCTGCTATTCTGTGGCGGTTGTACATCGCTGAAATCACCATTGGAACCCCCAGTCTGAATTGTTCCTACTGTATAGTCCCTTGCTTCCATTCTGTCCATTCCTGCCTTTTCCCCTCAAACCTCCACCTTTTTTTGATGAGCAATGAAACACCTCCCTCCACTCCCCCATCTTCCTCCCGGACCTGGTATCCAGATGGAAAGACTGCATCTGTTATCATCCCTGTGAGCTTGTTTCTGTGAGTGCTATGATGTCTGGGGATGTGTCTAGATTCTTTCATGCCACTCCTCACATTTATTTGTTATTCCGTCTGCGTTGGTGTACTTTACCTTCAGCTTGTGTGTGTGTGGTGTACGCACCCCGCCTAGTTATACTCACCTAGTTGTACTCACCTAGCTGTACTCACTAGCTGTACCACCTGGTGTGGTTGTATTAACGTGGTAGAATTACCGAAATGTGTTCGGAAAAAAAAACACAAATGCAACTAAGTGACATTTTATTGTGGCAACGTTTCGCTCTCCAGGAGTGAAACGTTGCCCTGAGAGCGAAACCTGCCACAGAGTGTCCTTTACCTAGTTGTGGTTGCAAGGGTCGATTCACAGCTCCTGGCCCCGCTTGTTCACTGGTCGCTACTAGGTCATTCTCCTGCTTCATGAACTTTTTCATACCTCTTCTTAAAGCCATGTATTGACCCTGCCTCCACTACATTACTTTCCAGACTATTACACTTCCTGACAACTCTATGACTGAAGAAATACTTCCTAACATCCCGTGATTCATCTGAGTCTTCAACTTCCAACTGTGTCCCCTTGTGCTGTGTCCCATCTCTGGAACATCCTGTCTCTGTCTGCCTTGTCGTTGTGTGTGTGTGTGTTTTGTGTGTGTGTGTACTCCCGAGATGTTTGCTGGGTTGAGGCTCAGCTTTGGGTCCCTCCTCGTGGTCTTTATCATTCCATTTATTTATCACCCTCAGACTGAAAAAATATTTCAACATCCCTGTTTCCCTTTGTGTTTACTTTTCGTATATGATATTTCACCTCTGTGCCTCTCATTTCCAAAAGTGTTCATCTGCTGTGGCAATATCTCTGAATATCTTGTATGTCGTAACCATGTCTCCCTAACTCTTCTTTCTTCTAAAGTTCTCAGGTTCTGTTCCTTTAGTCTCTCTTCATAAGTCAGTCCCCTCAGTTTTCGACTTGTCTTTGTCGTACTACGCACACATAAGTCGATAAAGACCCTAAATTACTGGCAACGGTTGAAGTCCCATGATTTGTATTCCCT
>WNWK01047516.1:0-13897 GCA_009830355.1 Cherax destructor | reverse complement strand
ACTCTGGGTTATCCTGGGTTACTAACACTCTGGGTTATCCTGGGTTACTAACACTCTGGGTTATCCTGGGTTACTAACACTCTGGGTTATCCTGGGTTACTAACACTCTGGGTTATCCTGGGTTACTAACACTCTGGGTTATCCTGGGTTACTAACACTCTGGGTTATCCTGGGTTACTAACACTCTGGGTTATCCTGGGTTACTAACACTCTGGGTTATCCTGGGTTACTAACACTCTGGGTTATCCTGGGTTACTAACACTCTGGGTTATCCTGGGTTACTAACACTCTGGGTTATCCTGGGTTACTAACACTCTGGGTTATCCTGGGTTACTAACACTCTGGGTTATCCTGGGTTACTAACACTCTGGGTTATCCTGGGTTACTAACACTCTGGGTTATCCTGGGTTACTAACACTCTGGGTTATCCTGGGTTACTAACACTCTGGGTTATCCTGGGTTACTAACACTCTGGGTTATCCTGGGTTATTAACACTCTGGGTTATCCTGGGTTACTAACACTCTGGGTTATCCTGGGTTACTAACACTCTGGGTTATCCTGGGTTACTAACACTCTGGGTTGTCAATAAAGGATCACATTATACTGCTTATGTGTTTATTTTACCATTGTGTGGGTATTTTATACCATTTACTTCCAATATAATGTTGAGAAAGTATTAGTTTGCTTCCTTGCATCGCCTTTATCATATTATCTCAATATATATTAATATACCAGTCTTGCTACTTACCTCATAAATCAATCTTCCTCTGATAGTTAATCCACCACTATATTAACTCACCACAATTGACAAAAATGTACAATAATTCCCCCCTTCTTCTTCTTCGTTGGGGTTTTATAGGGCCACTGACAGCCTAAGCCGTATCGAGCCCGACCTCTCGATGGCACGAGGAAGATTTGTTGCCCAAGGCTGGGCCATGAAAGAAAAGGAACAAAAGTTCCTTTGTAAATAGATAGAAACTTGAAAGTTTCCGATTAGGTCCGGTGGACCCCCTTGCCAAGCCCCAGCAAAGCGGGACCCCCACACCCCCACCTGAGTACAGCAACCGGCTTCCCACCAAAAACCGTTAAATAATTTTCCGCAGAGCGGAAAAAATAGAGCTGGCTAAAAGTAAGGCGATGAACAGGTGCCCCTCCTGTAGAGTGCCCGGCGGGCAAAATAGATGAGGACAAGCGTCCCAGAGAGAACGGGGGAAATTTGTCACTGATACTCAGGCGAGAGAGAGACGTCCACACCCGACGAAGGCTGGCGCAGAAGTCCCTAATTCCCCCCTGTTGCCGCCACTTCTTTCTTTCTTTTCTGTGTTGCGGTTATAAGGGCCACTGACAGCACTCGAAAATAAGGAATATCCATTAGGACTTTTTATTGACCTAAGGAAAGCTTTCGACACGGTAAACCACGGCATCCTACTCCACAAACTTGACCACTATGGAATAATAAGATAAGATAAGATTTCTTCGGATTTTTAACCCCGGAGGGTTAGCCACCCAGGATAACCCAAGAAAGTCAGTGCGTCATCGAGGACTGTCTGTCTTATTTCCATTGGGGTCCTTAATCTTGTCTCCCAGGATGCGACCCACACCAGTCGACTAACAACCCAGGTACCTATTTGCTGCTAGGTGAACATGACAACAGGTGTAAGGAAACACGTCGAAATGTTTCCACCCGCCGGGAATCGAACCCGGGCCCTCCGTGTGTGAAGCGAGAGCTCTAGCCACCAGACCACCGGGCCACCAATAAGAGGTCATGCACTTGCATACTTCAAATCCTACCTCACTAATAGGTATCAGTATGTCACCATTAAAGACACATCCTCCACGACACGACCACTTGACACCGGAGTACCGCAGGGAAGTGTCCTTGGTCCCTTGCTCTTCCTCTTATACATCAATGATCTTCCCAATGTATCACAAAACCTGAAACCAATACTCTTTGCTGACGACACAACTTATGTCATCTCCCACACAAATCTTGCCACGCTCAATACCATTGTTAACGACGAATTAATAAAAATATCAACATGGATGACAGCCAATAAACTTACACTCAACACTGATAAGACCTTCTATATTATGTTTGGCAACAGAGCAGGTGATCCACAATTAAACATTAAGATCAACACTACTCCCATTGATATGATTGCTGATGTTATGAATGAAAATAAGTTGAATGTCCTGGCCCTAAGCAAAACAAAGCTGAAGGGGGTAGGCGAGTTTCAGTGGGGAGAAATAAATGGGATTAAGTCAGGAGTATCTGAGAGAGTTAGAGCTAAGGAAGGGGTAGCAATAATGTTGAAGGATCAGTTATGGAAGGAGAAGAGGGAATATAAATGTGTAAATTCAAGGATTATGTGGATTAAAATATGGGTCGGATGCGAAAAGTGGGTCATAATAAGCGTGTATGCACCTGGAGAAGAGAGGAGTGTAGAAGAGAGAGAGAGATTTTGGGAGATGTTAAGCGAATGTATAGGAACTTTTGAACCAAGTGAGAGAGTAATTGTGGTAGGGGACCTAAATGCTAAAGTAGGAGAAACATGTAGAGAGGGTGTGGTAGGTATACCTGGAGTATACCTGGAGAGAGTTCCAGGGGTCAACGCCCCTGCGGCCCGGTCTGTGACCAGGCCTCATGTTGGATCAGAGCCTGATCAACCAGGCTGTTACTGCTGGCCGCACGCAGTCCAACGTACGAACCACAGCCCGGCTGGTCAGGTACCGACTTCAGGTGACTGTCCAGTGCCTGCTTGAAGACAGCCAGGGGTTTGTTGGTAATCCCCCTGATGTATGCTGGGAGGCAGTTGAACAGTCTTGGGCCCCTGACACTTATTGTGTTGTCTCTCAATGTGCTAGTGGCACCCTGCTTTTCATTGGGGGATGTTACATCGCCTGCCGAGTCTTTTGCTTTCGTAGGAGTGACTCTCGTGTGCAAGTTTGGTACTAATCCCTCGAGAATTTTCCACATGTATATAATAATGTATCTCTCCCGCCTGCATTCTAGGGAGTACAGGTTTAGGAACTTCAAGCGCTCCCAGTAATTGAGGTGGTTTATCGCAGTTATGCGTGCCGTGAAGGTTCTCTGCACATTTTCTAGGTCAGCAATTTCACCTGCCTTGAAAGGTGCAGTTAGTGTGCAGCAATATTCCAGCCTAGATAGAACAAGCGACCTGAAAAGTGTCAACATGGGCTTGGTATCCCTGGTTTTGAAGGTTCTCATTATCCATCCTGTCATTTTTCTAGCAGATGCGATTGCTACGGTGTTATGGTCCTTGAAGGTGAGATCCTCTGACATGATCACTCCTAGGTCTTTGACATTAGTTTTTCGCTCTATTGTGTGGTTGGAATTTGTTTTGTACTCCGATGAGATTTTAATTTCTTCACGTTTTCCATATCTGAGTAATTTAAATTTCTCATCTTTGTTTTCTGCAGCCCATTTAAAGATTTGGTTTATGTCTGTGTAAGGGGTTGGGAGCAATAGGAGGATTGAATACTATGTTTGTTTGGTTCAGTCATTTATAATTGTTTTGTTATTGTCGTTGTTGTTATGGAGCGGCCCTGGAGAGTACATTGTTAATGTTACTCGGGGTTTTATTAACCTACAACCACTACAGTGGCGACGAGGATGGGATCATCAGAGCCAAGGATAGTGGGCCAATGTGGCCTGAAGTAGTAGGGATATTGGCAGCCCAGAATCTACAGCAGCAGCAACAAGTGGCAGCATGGCAGCATCACACGGAAGGTTGGAGCCTTTCGACCCACGTAAGATTTCTTTGGAGCTCTGGCTAAGCTTGTTGGAAGCCAATTTCGCTCACTTAGGAATTAAAGAGCAAGATAACAAGAGGAATTTCTTGCTAGTGTCCCTGGGATCAGAAACTTACAGTGTTTTAGGTAATGTGTGTGCACCAGATTTACCACACACGAAGAGTTACGACGACTTAGTGGTGGCACTGAAAAGTTATTATGCAGTGAAACCAGCCTACCACCGCAGTTTGTTGGCTTTTCAGCAGAGGAAGAAACGACAGGGTGAGTCCTTGCATGAATTATATACAGATTTGAAAGCGTTGGCTGTGAACTGTACCTTTGGGGGCCAATTTGACCCCAGAGTGAGGGACCAGTTGTTTATGGCGGTGGTGGATGAAGTGTATTTTCCTCACCTAGTTGCAGAAAATTTGGATTTGCAAAGTGTGCAGTCTGCAAAACTATTTGACAAACTTTTGAACTTGGAACAGGCATTTGTTACAGATCAGAACTCTGCTCCTGCGGTACAAGTGATTAATGCTGTGAAATGTAAACATTGTGGGTTCCAGCACAGTAGTAGTACTTGTAGGTTTAAAGACTTTTTCTGTAATAAGTGTCATAAGAAAGGCCACTTGAGAAGAGTGTGTAGAGAGAAATCGTCAAAAGTGTCTCCTAAGGCTGTATCAAATTCGAGTATTGAAAAAAACAGGACAGCAAGGACACAGCAGTCACCTAGATATCCTAGAACAAAGTCAATTAAGGTGCTGGATGGCGGTGATAGTTCAGAGGATGAGGAAGTGATGAGCTTATATGCCTTAGAGGATAGAGTGTTTCCATGAAGGCAGAGAAATATGGGTTTATCATTAACAATCAACTGGTACCTTTTGAGATTGACAGTGGGGCGTCCATCTCGACTTTATCCAAAGACTGGGTAGAGGCAGTAAAGGGGCACATTGAGCCATGTTCTAGGAGGGTAAATGCATATGATAATTGGAAAATAAACCTTCTGGGACAGGTGGTTTTGCCGGTAAGATATAATAACTTAGAGGTGTCACAAGTGTTTTATGTAGTGAAATCCCATAATAGTAACTTGTGTGGGAAAGACCTCATGAAAAAGGTAGGGATTTACCTTGCTGGATTGGATGAATCTACCAAAATTAACAAACTAGACAGTGCTGAAGAAATGTTAGATAATTTTAGGGTAGATTCTAGTAAACCTATCTCCAGCTTTGTGGCCAAAATTCATGTGAAAAGTGATGCTGTTCCTAAGTTTGTGAAAGCACGGCCAGTACCATTTTTTCACAAAGAGATGATTGAGAAAGAATTAGAAAAATTAGTGCAGAAAGGCATTATTGAGCCTATTTCGCATAGTGAATGGTCTGTACCTATTGTCCCAGTATTAAAGGCTGACTCTAAGCCTATGAGAATATGTGGGGATTTTAAATATGTAAATCAAAACATTCATTGTGAAAGATATCCTTTACCTAGGATTGAGGAATTATTGTCTGTAGTGGGTAAAGGTAAAATATTTACAAAATTAGATTTGAAGGATGCTTATTTACAGATACCTGTAGATGAGAGGAGCCAACATCTTTTAGTAATTAATACCCACAGGGGACTTTTTAAATATAAGAGATTACCATTTGGAATTTCCTCATCTCCTGGTATTTTCCAGAAATTTATTTCCCAATTGTTTGTTAACCTGGATGGGGTTGCATCCTATTTAGATGATATCATAATATGTGGTGCCACAGAAGATGAGCATGATGTCAGACTCAGGCAGGTGTTGAGTATTTTACAAGAGCATAATGTAGTACTGAATAAGGATAAGTCAGTGTTGAAAGCCAGATCTATTGCATATCTGGGGTATGAAATTTCAGGGGCAGGTATTAAACCTTCTTCTCAGAAGGTGGAGGCTCTTGTGAATTTACCTTCACCTACGTCTGTAGGAGAAGTTCAGTCCTTTGTGGGGATGGTGACTTACTATTGTAAGTTTATTAAGAATTTTTCTTTAATTTTGGCACCACTGTATGATTTGTTAAAAAAGGGGGCTACATTTGAGTGGTCTTCAGTGGAAGAGGAAGCTGTTCAAAGGATTAAAAAACAATTGGAGTGTTCAGCATTGTTGACTAATTTTACGGGAGAGCATCCATTAATAATTGAGGTTGATGATTCTTCTGTGGGTGTTGGATGTGTGTTAATCCAGGTAGTAAATGGCCAGGAAAACCCTGTGTATTTTGCTAGTAAGAAACTTTCTCCTGCAGAACAGAATTATTCTCAACTTGATAAAGAAGGTCTAGCTTTGGTGTATGCTGTTAAGAAATTCAGATATTTTTTGCTAGGGAGAAAGTTTGTTGCTCGCACAGATCATAAACCATTGCTAGGGTTGTTTGGTAAAGGAAACATATTCCAGTAAATGCAAATGCCAGAATTCAGCGTTGGGCTCTGTTATTAGCTCAGTATGATTATGAATTGTCATTCAAGGCTGGTAAGGAAAATGTTATTGCAGATGCATTTAGTAGATTACCTATTGAAGATCACAGCTTAGAATCAGATATACCTTCGGAATATGTGAGATTAGTAGAGTTCCTCGATTTCAAACACTTATCATTTGACAAAATCAAAGAGGAAACTGGGATAGATGCTGTATTATCCCAAGTAGTAAATAATGTTAAATATGGATGGTGTAAAAACAGTGTATTTTTATCTGATTATAATTCAGTCAAATCAGATCTGACTGTTCATGATAATGTATTATTGTATAGAAATAGAGTGGTAGTGCCTGTAAAATTGAGATGTAAGGTATTGGAGCATCTGCATATAGGTCATAATGGTATCAATGCTATGAAAGCAGAAGCTAGGCAGTGGGTCTGGTGGCCAAAGATGGACCAAGATATTGCAGAAGTGACAAAGAGTTGTCCCATTTGTTTTCAGAATTTTAAGCCAAATTCATCTCCTGTCCTATCTTGGCCCAGCACTGGGACACCATGGTCTAGAGTGCATATAGATTATGCAGGTCCTGTTGAGGGCAAATATTTTTTGGTAATTGTGGATTCCTTTTCAAAATTCTTAGATGTGCAAGAAACTAGCTCCATGACATCCACAGTTACTACTGAGTTACTGAGGAAATCCTTTTGTAATTTTGGGTTACCAGACACAGTTGTGTCAGATAATGCTGCTTATTTTGTCTCACAAGAGCTGGAAGCCTTCTTTAGTAAGAATAGTATTGAACATGTTACTCCTGCCCCATACCATCCTTCATCAAATGGTCTGGCGGAGAGGGCGGTAAGGTCATTGAAGGAAGGTTTACACAAGTTTACAAAAGGTTCTCTCAATACCAGATTATGTAGGTTCTTATATAACCATAGGAAAACTGTTCATTCCTCCACAAATAAGACACCAGCAGAAATGATGTTTCATAGGAATTTCAAAGTCCCTGTATCGGCTGTCAAATGTCATGTTAAAGAGGACAATTCATTGCCTAACATGCCTGCTGGTGACCTTCAAGGAGTGGTGAAGCATTTTAAAGTTGATGATGCTGTGTATACAAGGAACTTTGGGAAAGGTGACCCTTGGTTAGAAGGAAAACTTGTGGAGGTATTAGGGGTTAGGAATTATAAAGTGTTAATTAGAGGGTTTGGTAACATGATATGGAAAAGGCATATAGATCAGCTCATGCCAAGGTTTAGGAGTGAAGAACAACCACTGATTCCAAGAGTACCAGAAGCAGTAAGGAGTGGTTTAAAGGAACTGCCCACAACAGATAATAATGGTAATAAACTTAAAGAGCAGGTTAGCATACAGGAAGAACCTCCTGGGAGGTTTGATAAGGGAACCAGCCGGGTGAGAGAAGAGGAGGCACCTCAGGACAGTGCAAACCCTCCAATTCTCCGGCGTTCCAGTAGAGTTGTCAAACCTCCAGATAGGTTGGATTTATAAGTTGGATGATATAATGTAATTTAGAAAAGGAGGAATGTAAGGGGTTGGGAGCAGTAGGAGGATTGAATACTATGTTTGTTTGGTTCAGTCATTTATAATTGTTTTGTTATTGTCGTTGTTGTTATGGAGCGGCCCTGGAGAGTACATTGTTATTGTTACTCGGGGTTTTATTAACCTACAACCACTACAGTCTGCTTGGAGTCTTGCAGTGTCTTCAACGGTGGATACTGTCATACAGATTCGGGTGTCATCTGCAAAGGAAGACACGGCACTGTGGCTTATATCCCTGTCTATGTCCGATATGAGGATGAGGAACAGGACGGGAGTGAGTACTGTGCCTTGTGGAACAGAGCTTTTCACTGTAGCCGCCTCAGACTTTACTCTGTTGACTACTACTCTTTGTGTTCTATTTGTTAGGAAATTATAGATCCATCTACCCACTTTTCCTGTTATTCCTTTATCACGCATTTTGTGTGCTATTACACCATGGTCACACTTGTCAAAGGCATTTGCAAAGTCTGTGTATATAACATCTGCATTTTGTTTACCTTGTAACTAGTGAATTCATTACCTTTGTACCGTGTTCAGCTATCAAAACTTTGGGGCCCAGTCTCTGGACCCTTTATATACCTCTGTAATCTGCAAATACCTTTGTAACTTGTCATGATTGTAACCAGATCCATCTGAGTTCATTACCTTTGTAACTTGCTCAGCTATCAAACTTTGAGGTCCAGTCCCTGGACCCATTATGTACCTCTGTAATATTTTGACTACCGCCCACAGGATGGGTATGGGATGCATAATTGACTTAAGGAAAGCTTTTGACACAGTAAACCACGGCATCCTACTCCACAAACTTGACCACTATGGAATAAGAGGTCATGCACTAGCAACCTCAAATCCTACCTCACTAATAGGTACCAGTATGTCACTATTAAAGACACATCCTCCACGACACTACCACTAGACACCGGCGTACCGCAGGGAAGTGTCCTTGGTCCCCTGCTCTTCCTCTTATACATCAATGATCTTCCCAATGTATCACAACACCTGAAACCAATACTCTTTGCTGACGATACAACTTATGTCATCTCTAACACAAACCTTGCCACGCTTAATACCATTGTTAACGACGAATTAATATAAATATCAACATGGATGACTGCCAATAAACTTACACTCAACACTGATAAGACCTTCTATATTATGTTTGGCAACAGAACAGATGATCCACAATTAAACATTAAGATCAACTCTACACCTATTGCTAGACATAACGAGGGCAAATTCCTGGGCCTTCACCTTGACAGCAGCCTGAAATTCAGCACCCATATCCAACACATAACCAAGAAAGTGTCCAAAACTGTGGGGATCCTCTCAAAGATACGGTATTATGTACCACAATCAGCCCTACTCACACTATACTACTCACTCATCTATCCTACTCACATATGCCATTTGTGCATGGGGATCAACAGCAATTACCCACCTAAAGCCAATAATAACCCAACAAAAAGCCGCAGTAAGAATTATCACACAATCCAACGCTAGGCAGCACACCCCCCCACTCTTCAAAGACCTAAACCTACTCACTGTCCAGAACATCCATACTTACTACTCTGCTATCTACATTTATAGAACCATTAATTCCAACTTTAACCCTGAGCTAAAACACTTTCTTGACAGTTGTGACAGGACCCATAGACATAATACCAGACATAAACATCTCTTTGACATTCCCGTGTTCGACTAAATCTATACAAAAATTCAATGCGCATAAAAGGGATTAAAATCTGGAACTCCTGCCTGAAAACTCTAGAACTGCAGACACAACCTCCATTTTCAAAAGCACCGTTAAAAACATCTTATCTCACTTACGCACCCAACCGTAGTTAACCATACGAAACTACTTATCTTGCACATATCCACAGCAAAATACACTTATTGATATCTGTGATTCTCTTTAATTTGCATACTAACCACAGCAAAATACACTTATTGATATCTGTGATTCCCCTTAATTTGCACAGTTCTAACCAAAATTCTAATACAATTATTGCTCCATAATATTTAAGCTAGTCATAAGTTTGCCTAAGATACTCCAATATAGAAACTATATTATGCCAATATATCACCTTTATCATTAATATATAAACTAATTGCTAACTTTTATACTAATTGTTAAATTCTCAATGTTTAAATTCCAGTACCTGAATTTTGTAAACCTAACCTAACCTTACAATCTGTATATCCATTGTATAGCTATTGAGTAAGACCTATCATAAGACTGCCTGAAAAGCCTAGGCATACCTAGGCATATTATTGGCCATCTTGTAATATCAACTTTAATGTATAACTATAAGTACCCCCACCTTGTATTACATGAAATAAAGAATTTGAATTTGAACACCAACAAACGGGGTGACTCCCTCACCTACAGCTAAGTACTCACTTTTGTAGCAGTCAGTTATCGGCCGATAGGATTGTTATAAACAGTAGATGTACCTTAGTTAGGTCAACGATCTACAATGCACATCCAGGATGCTGTTAATGGGTGAGAGATGGTCATGTTAACTTAATTGTGTGTTCTCTCTCTTTCCTTCTACTTGATCAGTCACATAGTAACCATACAGTCCACTAAAATTAATCATACCATATTTATTATTATAATCTCTTCAAATTTATTTACACTGGTCCAGAGCGTATTGGGGCGAGTGAGAATATCGAAGGTACCCCTCGGGTGCGACCAGGAGTGGGAAAAATTTCTCACACACCTTGCCGGAGTGACTGCGGTAAAATTATACTAGTCGGTCATCTTCCCGGCAGATTGTTTGTTGCAAGTGGCGGTGTCCCAGATAGACAATCTCCCACAATTCCCCACAGTGCTCCTGCAAGCAGCAGATCCTGGCGCAACCTGCTGCTCTTTGCAGTGGCTGTCTGGCTGTCCTGCCGAAGAGGAACAGACACCTACCAACATCTGTTGTTGGGGCAATGGATACATTCCCTAGAATGTTTGTTAACTGCTCATTACTCTGTAATTTGTTCATGATTGTAACCATGTATGGACATGTTTATGATTCATTACCTTTGTAACTCATGACTGTGACCAGCTCTACCTGGAGCTCATTACCTTTGTAACTTGTCGTGATTGTGACCAGATCTAGTTCATTAACTTTGTAACTTGGTCATAATTGTGACCAGATCTAGTTCATTACCGCTGTAACTTGTTCAGCTATCAAAACTTTGGAGTCCAGTCCTTGGACCAATTATGTACCTCTGTAATCTTTTGACTACCGCCCACATGATGGGTATGGGGTGCATAATAAAGATATTAAACTAAACTAACTAGCGCAACATGTACATGTGGTAAATTATGGGTGGTTTTTTTTTATGTATTTTGTGTTTTGATGTCCATTGTCTTGCATCGTGAAGGTATGGTAGGGTATGGTGTGTGTTATAACTCAGAACACCATACAGAGTATGTGTGGGCCGAGTTATGTTTTATTGTTAATTAAATCACTACGTTTATGCTTAAATGTAAGGGATAAGGGTGTTATCCTTATTATTTTTAATCAATGATGATAGGTATCGGATCATAGTTAAAGATGTTATGTCATTAGTTAAATTTTCAACCTGTTCTGTATATAATGATTCTCACAGTTTAGTTTGTTCTATGGCTGTGTTAATGATGTCGGCGTGTGGGAACGTTTTAGTTAGTTTGATATCTTTATTATGCACCCCATACCCATCCTGTGGGTGGTAGTCAAAAGATTACAGAGGTACATAATGGGTCCAGGGACTGGACCCCAAAGTTTTGATAGCTGAGCAAGTTACAAAGGTAATGAACTAACAAGCTACAAAGGTAATGAACTCACAAGTTACAAAGGTAATGAAACATGTAAGTAAATTTACTTACTTACGTTTATACATGGTTGCAATCATGAACAAATTATAAAGCAATGAATAATTCACTAGTCTACACCCGGTCACAACTGTAATGAGTTATTGGTGCAAATTTTAATTGTTGGGTCACACACACACACATATACATACACACTTACATATACACATACACAGACACATACACACACATATATACATACACACACACACACGCACACACAACAGGCCCAGCCTTCAATCGACATGTGCATAGGACAAAATGGCAATCAACACGCACACACACACGCACACACACACGCACTAGTGGCCTAGTGGTAAAGCTCTCGCTTCACGCACGGAGGGGCCGGGTTCTATTCCCGGTGGGGCAGAAACATTTCGAAGTGTTTCCTTACACACAAACACACACACACACATACATACAACAGGCCTACTGTCAAATCGACATGTGCCTAGGACAAAATGGTAACTAACACATGACTCGACCCCTGCAACCACAAATAGGTGAGTACACAGCCCCGGTGGCCTAGTGGTAAAGCTCTCGCTTCACGCACGGAGGACCCGGGTTATATTCCCGACGGGGCGGAAACATTTCGAAGTGTTTCCTTACACACACACACTCACACACATACATACAACAGGCCTAGTGTCAAATCGACATGTGCCTAGGACAAAATGGTAACTAACACACTAACGTGGCAATGCTCTATTTACAGGGAGCAAAGTCAGGGTATTTTTTCAGAATGGTCTGTAATATACCACTGTGGATAAAATACTTTGACATATCTTGAACATTTCTGAGTGAGTTGTCTCTGAATTCATTAATTTTGTCGCACTCCAGTACATAATGACGCAGGGTGTGACAATAATCCAACTGGCAAAGTTTACATTTTGTTTGGTCTACAAATTTTGCAAAAGCCTTTGACAAGTGTGACCATGGTGTAATAGCACACAAAATGCGTGATAAAGGAATAACAGGAAAAGTTGGTAGATGGATCTATAATTTCCTAACACGTAGAACACAAAGAGTAGTAGTCAACAGAGTAAAGTCTGAGGCAACTACTGTGAAAAGCTCTGTTCCACAAGGCACAGTACTTGCTCCCATCCTATTCCTCATCCTCATATCAGACATTGACAGGGATATAAGCCACAGTGCTGTGTCTTCCTTTGCAGATGACACCCGAATCTGTATGACAGTGTCCACCGTTGAAGACACTGCAAGACTCCAAGCAGACATAAAGCAATTCTTTAAATGGGCTGCAGAAAACAATATGAAGTTCAATGATGAGAAATTTCAATTACTCAGATACGGAAAACG
Organism: Cherax destructor; assembly: GCA_009830355.1. Lineage (NCBI taxonomy): Eukaryota > Metazoa > Arthropoda > Malacostraca > Decapoda > Parastacidae > Cherax > Cherax destructor. The sequence continues at coordinate 989 of WNWK01047516.1, read as the reverse complement.
TGAAGAAATTAAAATCTCATCGGAGTACAAAACTAATTCCAACCACACAATAGAGCGAAAAACTAATGTCAAAGACCTGGGAGTGATCATGTCAGAGAATCTCACCTTCAAGGACCATAACAATGTAGCAATTGCATCTGCTCGAAAATGACAGGATGGATAATGAGAACCTTCAAAACCAGGGATGCCAAGCCCATGTTGACACTTTACAGATCGCTTGTTCTATCTAGGCTGGAATATTGCTTGCACACTAACTGCACCTTTCAAGGCAGGTGAAATTGCTGACCTTGAAAATGTGCAGAGAACCTTCACCGCACGCATAAGTGCGATAAACCACCTCAACTACTGGGAACGCTTGAAGTTCCTAAACCTGTACTCTCTAGAACGCAGGCGGGAGATGCATTATTATATACACATGGAAAATTCTCGAGGGCTTAGTACCAAACTTGCACAAAAAATCACTCCGTACGAAAGCAAAGACTGGCAGGCGATGTAACATCCCCCAATGAAGAGCAGGGTACCACTAGCACGTTGAGGGACAAACAATAAGTGTGAGGGCCCAAGATTGTTCAACTGCCTCCAGCATACATCAGGGGATTACCAACAAACCCTGGCTGTCTTCAAGCAGGCACTGATCAGGCACCTCAAGTCGGTACCTGATCAGCCGGGCTGTGGTTCGTACGTTGGACTGCGGGCCAGCAGTAACAGCCTGGTTGATCAGGCTCTGGTCCAACAGAGGCCTGGTCACAGACCGGGCCGCGGGGCGTTGACCCCTGGAATTCTCTCCAGGTAGACTCCAGGTGATGTATTTCATTATTTAACGATATTATATTTTGTTTTCATGTTGTATGATATATGTACCAATGTTTTATTTTTATGTAAAAATCCTATTGTTTTAAATAAAAAAAAAATCCTAAAAGTTATTTATACTTTTACATAGCCCATCATTTTGCTGTTGATAACAGATATTGAAGTCTTCCAGTATTATT
>WNWK01047515.1:0-13897 GCA_009830355.1 Cherax destructor | reverse complement strand
AAGATAATTCATGGTTCCTAAGTTAAAGGTCTAAGTTCGTCCGAAACGTCGCCATAAGTTTCATTCTTTCTTGTGCGGGTTATTTGAGTATTGTTCCTGTCACAGTATTGTACCTTTTAGTTTTTCATGCTGTTGGTCAAGACGCTTTTCACCGGCGTCGCAAACAACAGACATCACTGCCACTCACCCCGAGCGGGTAACACAATGAATCTCCTTTAAGTGATTGCAGTTTGGCATGTCTGGGGAGTCACAAGCCTTTTAATTACCTTAAATTAATGCAGTATGGCATGACTGGGGAGTCACAAGCCTTATAATTACCTTAAATTAATGCAGTATGGCATGACTGGGGAGTCACAAGCCTTTTAATTACCTTAAATTAATGCAGTATGGCATGACTGGGGAGTCACAAGCCTTTTAATTACCTTAAATTAAGGTAGTATGGCATGTCTGGGGAGTCACAAGCCTTTTAATTACCTTAAATTAATGCAGTATGGCATGACTGGGGAGTCACAAGCCTTTTATTTATTTAGCTCACCTGTTATTTTATTTATGAGTATCTTATTATTTTACCGGATCGCGGGAAAATTTTGAAGAACAGAGTTAGATAATGTAAAGAATCGGCGAGAGCGCGACGCAAATGAACATCGCGAATATCTGTAGGAAGAAAAAATGAAACAAGTTAGCTCTTGTTTTGCCGTGTTGGCTCTTACCCATCCCGTGTAACTCTTATCCATCCCGTGTTAGCTCTTATCCATCCCGTGTAGCTCTTACCCATCCCGTGTAGCTCTTATCCATCCCGTGTTAGCTCTTATCCATCCCGTGAGCTTATCCATCCGTGTAGCTCTTATCCATCCCGTGTTAGCTCTTATCCATCCCTGTAGCTCTTACCCATCCGTGTAGCTCTTACCCATCCCGTGTAGCTCTTACCCATCCTGTGTAGCTCTTACCCATCCCTGTGCTCTTATCCATCCGTGTTAGCTCTTACCCATCTCGTGTAGCTCTTACCATCCCGTGTAGCTCTTACCATCCCGTTAGTCTAAACATCCCGTGTTTACCATCCGTGAGCTCTTACCATCCTGTGCTCTTACCCATCCCGTGTAGCTCTTATCCATCGGTTAGCTCTTACCATCCGTGTATTATCCATCCCGTGTTAGCCTTATCCATCCGTGTAGCTCTACCTATCCCGTGTAGCTCTTATCCATCCGTTAGCTCTTATCCATCCCGTGTAGCTCTTACCCATCCCGTGAGCTTTACCCATCCGTGTAGCTCTTACCCATCCCGTGTAGCTCTTACCCATCCCGTGTAGCTTTTACCCATCCCGTGTAGCTCTTACCCATCCCGTGTAGCTCTTACCCATCCTTAGTTTATCCATCCCGTGTAGCTCTTACCCATCCCGTGTAGCTCTTATCCATCCCGTGTTAGCTCTTATCCATCCCGTGTAGCTCTTATCCATCAGTGTTAGCTCTTATCCATCCCGTGTTAGCTCTTATCCATCCCGTGTTAGCTCTTACCCATCCCGTGTAGCTCTTACCCATCCCGTGTAGCTCTTACCCATCCCGTGTAGCTCTTATCCTGTAATCCATTCCCTGAGACAACACTTGATATTCTGCACAAAATACCGAGAATTAATAAGGTGAAGAAGGGCACAATGTTTGAGAGATGGGATACAGGAGCGAGAGGCCACAACTGGAAACTGAAAACTGAGTCATGGGGATGTTAGGAAGTATTTCTTCAGCCTTACGGTTGTCAGGAAGTGAAAGAATCTGGAGTGTAGTAGAAGAGGCAGGATCCATACATAGCTTTAAGAAGAGGTAGGATAAGGCTCTTAGCGGAGAGGTGGAGCCAGGAGCTGTGACTCGACCCCTGCAACAACAGGTAGGTGAGTATAACGTCAATATAACGTTTCCCGTTTTTTCTCCAAATTGCGTTTTCTTTGTTTAAAATTTGATTAAGTTAATCTAAATTAGATTGAGTTAGCTCACATGAACCTATAAAAATGTATAATCCTAAATGAGCAACTTTGAAACAACAAATCGTGATACGTCTGGCAACGACGTGACCGAGGGAAAACAGGAAATGTGGGAAAGTTGTCGTTCGTGAGTCTCAGTGCGAGAGTTGGTTTCTTACCGCTTGTGTGCGAAATGATATACATACTTTTAATATACCTTTGATGGGTTTCGAGAGTTTTCCTACTCCTGCAGCCCGGCCCTGGGCCAGGCTTGTCTGGTACTTGGTCTACCAGGCTGTTGCTGCAATCGGCCCGCTGCCCCACATATCCATCACAGCCTGGGTGATCTGGATGAAGAACTAGTGTAGGCAGGTTACATACACAGCTTTAAGGACAAGTATGGTAGGACTCGTGAGGTCCTGTGAGAGTGACGCCAGTTAGAAGCAGCTATAAGGGGCCAAAAACTAAAATTCTACTCGTCTGAACACTAATAAGTGATTTCAATCTGAATTTCCTTCTGTCAACAATGGAGAAGAAAGAGACAGACTGGTGAGCCAACTTTTAATGGGACAACTTTGACTTGCTAAAGCTCTCCACTGGGCGAAACGTTGTCCCAGTAACAGCTTGTTCTACAACCTGCCTAGGCTTCAGTAAACGAGTTTAAGATGCCTTCTACGAGACGCATTACATAACTTACTTAGCAGATGCAAAATGAATCGTCGAACCGGAGGTATTAGCAAAGTAGGACACATGAATGTTACCGCTGTAGCACTGCCAGAGGTATGTTGGTGTTTCATCTTTCACGGGGCAACTAAACCAAAACTAACTTGGCCGCCTAACTTTGCTAACCTAAGTTGAAACTCAATTTACAGCATTTAATAACTCGGTGGAGGATGACAACGCTGGTAGCTCCTCTCGCCCAATATCCTCGGGTACATTATTATAGTCAACTTCGTTGCCTCCGGGATCTCGTTATTGCACCCAGACTATTAATATGTACAACTAAATTCTTAATACAACCAGATTTTTTATTAATACAACCATTCTTTTATTTACACAGTGCAGGCACTGTACTTCCCTCCTTCAGAGTGCAGGCACTGTACTTCCCTCCTGCAGAGTGCAGGCACTGTACTTCCCTTCTGCAGAGTGCAGGCACTGTACTTCCGTCCTGCAGAGTGCAGGCACTGTACTTCCCTCCTGCAGAGTGCAGGCACTGTACTTCCCTCCTGCAGAGTGCAGGCACTGGACTTCCCTCATGCAGAGTGCAGGCACTGGACTTTCCTCCTGCAGAGTGCAGGCACTGTACTTCTCTCCTGAAGAGTGCAGGCACTGTACTTCCCTTCTGCAGAGTGCAGGCACTGTACTTCCCTCCTGCAGAGTGCAGGCACTGTACTTCCCTCCTGCAGAGTGCAGGCACTGTACTTCCCTCCTGCAGAGTGTAGGCACTGTACTTCCCTCCTGCAGAGTGCAGGCACTGTACTTCCCTCCTGCAGAGTGCAAGCACTGTACTTCCCACCTTCACAACTCAAGTCCAGCTAACCGGTTTTCCTGAAACCATTTATAAATACATTTTTATTAAAGCCAAATGTGTATTAAACCCAAATTTGTATTAAACCCAAATTTATAGTCAATACAATCAACTTTTAAATGATCTGTTATTTAAGAGTTTTTTTCATTAATGCAATTAGCTCAATTGATAATACAACCAGTTTTTAGATCTACAATCACTGTGCATCACCTCTCACACACTGTTCCTTTATTATATTCCAGTGATTACCTGGTGATTTTCAATAATGGCAGCCATTAAAATATAAACTGCTGGAGTGTGTCTCCCTGTTTTACATATTATAAGGACAGACTCGTTAGTTGAACTGCCTGGTGATTAAGCTAAGTGCAACACTCTTATTGTAATAAATGAACGTCACAGAGTTCTTGCTATTACTATCATAATCATGACACATCAATATATATATATATATATATATATATATATATAGTGGACCCTCGGTTAACGAATACCCCGGAAATCGTGCAATTATGTAATTCATTAGCCACCCAGCGTTTGTGGTGTGAGGGTGTGCTGTTCCACGAGCTGCCACCTAGCGGCGAGCACTGGAAACTTCATTTTCTGTCAACATGGCGACGGCGAGCAGACGCAGGATTAATACCGTCTGTATAGACATGGTGTCTGGGGTGTTGCAACAGGCTACAGTGACGACAGTGCTGCCTAATATCTTACAAGATGTCTACGGGTTGGAGATAGGAGATTTGTACGGAGTAGCTCTAAATGGAGTTAACAGAGTCTTCGTCAAGTTCTTGACGGCTGAAGTTTACGAGAGGACCGTAGACCGACATCAAGACAGGGTATATACAGTGCACTCTGGATTACAAGTACGACTGAAAGACGTGTCCCGTACCTACACGTGGATCAAGGTCAAGAATGTCCCATTAGAATCGGATCCCATGGACATCAGCGACGCTTTTGGAGCTTACGGCATCGTGCATGCGGCAATGGCTGGGAAGTGGAGTGAGGGACCGTTGGTAGGTCTGTTCGAAGGGACATACTCGCTCAAGATGACTTTACGACGGCCCATTCCTTCTTATGTTGTCCTGCAGGATTTTAGGACCCAGCTCTACGTAACGTACGCGGGACAGAGGAGGACATGCAGGTTGTGTGGAGCGTATGAGCATGTGGCGGCGGACTGCATGCAGAGGAGAGGACCGAGAATGGATGTTGGACGACGAGACCAGGGCGAAGGAGGGCGGGAGGAGGTGCAGGACCCGGTGGTTGACAAGGAGGTTGGACCTAAATTATGGAGTGAGATTGTCGAAGGGTCGACGGTGGTGTGTCAGACGCTGCCACGATCGGAGGGGCAGGTGCCTGCTGCTGGCGCCGAGGCGCTGGCTGACAGCATAGAGGAAGCCCCTTTGGTGGAGGCATTGAGGGAGTTGTTGGATGACCCATTGCCGGTGCTCAGTGGGGAGGCATGTGAAGGTGTGATTGAAGCTGCGTGTGTGGTGGATGAGTTGGTGAACAGCTGTGCGGAGCAGCAAGCCATTGTTCAGGAGCAAGTATCGGTAGAGGTACACAGGCAGGAGAGTGCAGAGATGGATGGTAGTATGGAAGTGGTGGCAGGGTCCAGGAAAAGACCGGGCACGGGGACTGATAGTGAAGATATGTTAACACCAGCACAGAGGACAGGTAAAAGTCAATGGTGGAGGTGGCGAGAAAGGACCTGGGGTTGTTGCATGGTAGTGAACAGATCAAGGGTGGGAAGCTGATGGGTAAAGCTGGTAAGGGGAAGGCGGTCTCGCAGCCTCCATCGCGGCCTAAGGGCAAATCCTTACAGGAGTTTTCAAGTGTCTAACGTTAAATGTAAATGGGTTACGGGATGAGCTTAAACGGGCATGGGTAGAAGGCACTTTAAGGAGGTATGGTGTGCATGTGGCTTTTTTACAAGAACACAATTTTAGATGTGGGAGTGAGTTGAGGTTGAAAGGGTACAAGGTGTATGCTGGTTCGTCAGGAAAATTAAAGGGAGGAGTGGCGGTAGCGGTCGCAGAATCTAGCCCTTTTACGTTATTTGCATGGGAAGAGTGTGGGGGGGGACGAATTGTTCGGGTAGAGGGGGAGTGGGGTGGGGTGAGGGTATGTTTCCTGGGTGTTTACATGCCAGCAGATCATTCCAGGAAGGTGAAAGTGGACTTTGTAAGGGATGTAATGATTTATGCTTTCGGGTTTGCCAGGGTGTCGATTGTGGGAGGGGATTTTAATTGCGTGATTCGGGTGCGGGATGTTGAGCCTAGGGGAAGCGGGTGTGTGTTGGGAGAGTTGAGAGATTTATTGCAGAGTGCGGGGTTGGGGGATGTAGTTGGGGTTGGGGCCCCGGGGGAGTGTACTTTTGTAAGGAGAGGTTACGGGGCCAGGTTAGATAGGATTTATGTGTCAGGGTCAGTGGTGGTAGGTAGGATTAATTATGTGGATGTGGGTTTCTCTGACCATAGGGGTGTTGGTTGAGGTAGATTGGTCAGGTGCGGCCAGGTGGTACAGGGGTACTGGAAATTGAACGTGCGGCTGTTATCTGGTGTGGGTAATAGGGCGGAGTTTGCGGGTTGGTGGGATGGGTTATGGGAACAGGGTCGACGGGAGGAAGATGTGGTGGGTTGGTGGGTGTTGGTGGGAAAGCCGCAGATTCGTAAGTTTTATCAAGGTTTGGGTAAGGAGGAGGCGAGATGGAGATATGGGATGCAACAATATATTGAAGGCCAATTACGGAGTTGTTACGCGGAGGCGGGACGTGAGGTTACGGGGGAGATAAGGGAATTGAAGAATAGGTTGATAGAGATACAGAATGAGAGGTTTGAGGCATGTAGGATACAAGCGGGTATTGATGATGTTTTGTGGGGATAGGCCTTCAAAACACGTATTGGGACAATGTAGAGTGCGTAGGGAGAGAATGACGATGGAAAGGGTGGAGGTGGAGGAGAGTGTGGATGGTTACAAACGGGGATGGAAATTAGGGTACGGAAGCGATTGGGGTGTACGTGGACAAATGGTTTCAGAGGTATCTTGGCAGTGTGGGGGTACGGAGGGAGGCTTGTGATGAACTGATGGAGGGGATACGGGGGAGATTGGAGGAGTGGTGTGAGGGTGGTGAGGGGGGAGTCATTAGTGAGGCTGAGGTTTGGGAGGCGGTAAGTGGGATGAGTAGAGGGAAAGCTCCTGGTATTGATGGGTTGGCAAATGAGTTCTACAAGGATAACTGGGATAGTGTGAGGGGTGTGTGACAGAAGTAATGAATAGGATGAGGAGGGTTGGGAGGATGGGACAGGGGATGGGAATGGGCGTGATGGTATTGGTGAAGAAAGGGAAGGTGGGTAACCGATTGAGTAACTACAGGCCGTTGGTGCTTATGAACGCTGATTATAAGATTTTTGCCAAATTACTGGGTAACAGGATGAGAAGGGTGCTTGAGGGAGTGATTGCGGGGGGGCAGGGGGGGATACCGGGAAGAGGCGTGCTTATGGGGCATGAGAGGATTAAGGACTTTTTAGACAGGGGTAGGGAGGGGGGCATCCTAGCTTTGGACTGGAGAGGGGCGTATGATAGTGTGGAAAGAGAGGTTTTGTTTGAGGTGTTGAGGAGACAGGGTTTTGGGGAGGGGGTTGTGGATTGGGTCAGGACGTTATATGAGGGGGCGTGTGTTCGAATACAGGTGAATGGGAGGCTCGGGAGTGTGGTGGGGATGGGCAGGGGTCTGCGGCAGGGTTGTCCCCTGTCGCAGATTCTCTTTGCTTGCGTACAAGACCCTTTCTATCGTCTAATGGAACGTGGGGTGCAAGGGGGGGGCGATGGGATAGAGGGCATCGTGGGTTACGTGGATGACACGACGGTGCTCTTGGGAAGTGAGGTTGGGTTGGAGACGGTTAGAAGGTGTTTACGGACATTTTGTGGGGCAACAGGGTTGAGTGTGAATAGTGAGAAATCTAAATTGTTGGAGGTGGGATCATGGGTGGGGGGTTTGGGTCAGGGCCATGGTTGGGTGGTGGTGGATAGCATCACTATTTGTGGTATTGTGTACATGAGAGACAGGTATCAGACAAGGGAGGTGAATTCGGGTAGGGTGGTGCACCGGGTAAAGATGTGTATGCAAGCGTGGAGACCGAGTGATTTACCTTGAGGCAGAGGGTTATAGCTGTGAATACGTTAGTCTACAGTAGGATTTGGTATGTAGCTGGTGTGTACCCTCTGTTGAGGGCGGATGTAAATGAGATTGAACGTAGGGTCTTCAAGTATATCTGGGCGAATGGGAGGCATTGTTTGCGGAAGGATGTGGTTAGGAATGGGGTTGGGAGGGAGGTTTGGGGTTAATATGGTTGGAGAAGCGGCTGGTTTGTATGTATGTGAAACGTTGCCTGGTGAGGAGGGGGTTTGCGAGAGAGGAGGGGGATGGAGTTGTGGGGGTGTTGCGGGAGGTGCAGGAGTGGTGGAGGGGAAAGGAGATTGACTACTGTAGAGATTTGTTGAGAAATTTATTGGTCATAGTGGAACCGCAAAAGTTGAAGGTGAAGCAGATGATGGGTTTTGGTGAGGGGATCAGGTAGTAGAGGGTGTGGCGGTTTTTCCCAGTATATGATTGGGTACAGATTTGGAGGGATTTTAGGGGACTCAGGTTACGTGCGGGGGATCGGGAACAAATGTACAGATTCTTGCTTGGGACGGTCGCTTCCAGGGCGGTGTTATACAATATGGGGTTGGTACAGGACGGTAGATGTGAGAGGTGTGGCATGGGGGAGACGGCGCTGCACGCGATTTATTTCTGTGAGGCTTTGGGTCCGGTGAGGGAATGGATGGGGGGGGTGGTACGCAAGCTGGGGGAGAGGGACTCAGGTGTTGAGAGCCCTTTTCCTGGACTTCGGTGGATTGGCAGGTGGTGCCAGGAGAGGTCTCATGTATTGTGTGGTAGATTTCGTGTGTGGGTCTTGGTGTTTGCGGGAGGTGGGGGCCCAGGAAAGGATCAGGGCTCTGGCTGCAAGAATGTATCGTACAAAGTGTAGAAACAGGCTGGTGTATGGGGGTGGTTGGGATGAGAAGTTTAGTCTGGCTTACAGAAATCTAACAGTGGGTGGGTTATTATAGGGGTTGTTGGGGGCTTTTTCTGCGACTGGGGGGCCGTGTGTTTGTGTTAGGTATGGTAGGGTCACGTATGTGTTTGTGTGTATTGGGGGGGGGGGGTGTGGCGGGGTGGGTGATGACGGTCGACTTCTTACAAGTTGGACGGGGCGACAGTAGGAGGGGGGTGTGTGGCTGTGTGTTCAGGAGTGGGGTTGGTTCTTCGGGATAGGCTTAGGTTGGGGTTTGTTTTTGGTTTTAGGGTGGGGGATCATGGGAAGGCGTAAGGGTTGGCCACCTCTGTGTTGGTTGTTTGTATGGTATGTGTGTGTGTGTGTGTGTGTGTGTGTTCCTTCTGAATTTTGTTGCTTAAGTCTCCTGTGTTGTTTCTCAACCGATGTTTAATGATCATAGTGTGTGTGTGTGTGTGTACTCACCTAATTGTACTCACCTAATTGTGGTTGCAGGGGTCGAGACTCAGCTCCTGGCCCCGCCTCTTCGCTGTCTGCTACTGGGTCTCTGCTCTCCCTGCTCCATGAGCTTTATCATACCTTGTCTTAAAACTATGTATGGTTCCTGCCTCCACTATATCTTTCTCTAGTCCATTCCACTTCCTGACTACTCTGTGGCTGAAGAAATGTTTCCTGACATCCCTTTGACTCATCTGAGTCTTCAGCTTCCAGTTGTGTCCCCTTGTTTCTGTGTTCCCTCTCTGAAACAACCTGTCACTATCTACCTTGTCAATTCCCGCAGTATTTTGTATGTCGTTATCATGTCTCCTCTGACCCTTCTTCCTCCAGTGTTGTTAGTCCTATTTCCTCAGCCTTTCTTCATAAGACAGACCCCTGAGTTGTGGAACTAACCTTGTCGCAAACCTTTGCACTTTCTCTAGTTTCTTGACGTGCTTGACCAGGTGTGGGTTCCAGACTGGTGCTGCATACTCTAGTATGGGCCTGACGTATACGGTATACAGTGTCTTGAACGATTCCTTGTTAAGGTAACGGAACGCTAATCTTAAGTTTGCCAGTCGCCCATATGCTGCCGCGTTATCTGGTTGATGTGTGCTTCCGGAGACGTGCTTGGTGTTATACTCACCCCAAGGTCTTTCTCCTTTGTTGAGGTTTGTAGCCTTTGTCCACCTAGCCTGTACTCTGTCAGCGGTCTTCTTTGCCCTTCTCCGATCTTCATGACTTTGCATTTGGTGGGGTTAAATTCGAGAAGCCAGTTGCTAGACCAGATGTCAAGCTTGTCCAGGTCACTTTGAAGTCCTGCTTGGTCTTCATCCGATGTGATTCTCCTCATTAATTTCACATCATCTGCGAAAAGAGACACTTCTGAGTCTATCCCATCCGTCATGTCATTCACATATAGCAAGAATAGCACTGGTCCTAGGACTGACCCCTGCGGTACACCGCTCGTCACAGGCGCCCACTGTGATACCTCATCACGCACCATGACCCGTTGTTGCCTCCCCGTGAGGTATTCCCCGATCCATTCCAGTGCCCTTCCTGTTATACACGCTTGGTCTTCCATCTTTTACTAATCTCATGTGAGGAACTGTGTCAAAGGCCTTCCTGCAGTCCAAGAAAATGCAGTCAACCCACCCTTCTCTCTCTTGCCTTACCTCTGTTACTTTATCATAGAACTCCAGGAGGTTTGTTACACAGGATTTGCCTTCCCTGAAACCGTGCTGTCTGGCGTTGATTAACCTGTTCTGCTCCAGATGCTCCACCATTCTTTTTCTGATGATTTTCTCCAAGACTTTGCACACTATACACGTAAGTGACACCGGTCTGTAGTTTAGTGCCTCTTTTCTGTCTCCTTTTTTAAAGATGGGGACTACGTTGGCCTTTTTCCATATCTCAGGTAGCTGCCCAGTTTCAAGGGATGTGTTGAAAATTTTGGTAAGTGGCACACTCAGAACCTCAGCTCCTTCCCGAAGGACCCATGGTGAGATATTGTCCGGACCCATTGCCTTTGAGGTATCAAGGTCACTGAGTAACTGCTTCACCTCCCCTTCAGATGTGTGTATTCCCTCCAGCACTCGATACATCCCTTGTTGGTGATGCACCCCGTCCTGTCTACCCAACTGCCTCCCTTCCTCCACTGTGAATACTTCCCTAAACCTCGAGTTGAGCTCCTCACATACCTCTTGATCATTACTTGTGAGTTCCCCATCTTCCCTTCTCAGCCTTATCACCTGATCCTTTACTGTTGTCTTCCTTCTGATGTGGCTGTACATCAGTTTCGGGTCAGACTTGACTTTCGATGCTATGTCGTTTTCGTACTGTTTCTGGGCCTCCCTCCGTACCTGTGCATACTCGTTTCTAGCTCTTCGACTAATCTCCTTGTTTGCTTGGGTTCTTTGCCTTCTGTACCTTTTCCATTCTCTGGCACTCTGAGTCTTTGCCTCCCTACATCTTTGGGTAAACCAGGGCTCTTTCTTGTCTTCCCATTTATTCTTTTTCCTTTGGGTATAAACCGTTCCTCTGCCTCCTTGCACTTTGTCGCTACGTATTCCATCATTTCATTTACTGACTGTCCTTCCATTTCCTTTCCCACAGAATCTCCTGCAGGAAATTCCTCATACCTGTGTAGTCCCCTCTTTTATAGTCTGGTATGTCTCTTTCAGCACCATTTTCCCTCTCCACCTGTAGCTCTACTATGTACTCAAAGCTCAGCACCATATGGTCACTGGCTCCCAGGGGGCTCTCGTGTGTTATGTCCTCAATATCTGAGCTATTCAGGGTGAATACAAGGTCCAGCCTTGCTGGTTCGTCCTCTCCTCTATCTCTGGTCGTGTCCCTGACATGTTGGTGCATCAGGTTTTCCAGTACCACGTCCATCATCTTGGCTCTCCAAGTTTCTGGACCCCACGTGGTTCTTGGTTCTCCCAGTCGATCTCTTTGTGGTTGAAATCGCCCATGACCAGTAACTTCGCTCTGCTCATGTGCGCTTTTCTTGCCACCTCCGCCAAGGTGTCCACCATTGCTCTGTTGTTCTCGTCATATTCCTCTCCTGGCCTCCTGCAGTTTTGTGGTGGGTTGTACATCACTGCAATGACTATCTTGTGCTCCCCAGACTGGATGGTACCTACTATAAAGTCCCTTTCTCTATACACCTCCATTCCTGCCATTTCCTCAAATCTCCAATGATTCCTTACGAGCAGTGCGACCCCTCCTCCCCCCCTGCTCCTTCTATCTTTCCTCAGGATCTGATATCCTTGTGGGAAGATTGCATCTGATATTGCCTCATTTAGTTTAGTTTCTGTGACTGCTATGATGTCTGGGGACATTTCTCCTATTCTTTCATTCCACTCTTCATACTTATTCGTGATTCCATCTGCATTTGTGTACCAAACCTTCAGCCTCGTTTCCAATACTGTGGCCCTAGGGGGATCTTGGCTGGATGGGGGGTGTGTATGTGTGTGTGTGTGTGTGTGTGTGTGTGTGTGTGTGTGTGTCCAAAGTGGTACTTTTGTATCATGGTGGCAAGGACAATGTTTTACATTGTTAGGTTATAAAGTTTGATTGTACGTTAATGTTATTGGAGGACAAGGTTGTAGTTAGTTTTGTGAGGTTGCCTCATGTTCAGATGAGTGTTATGTTGGTGGTTGGATTTTGTAATATTATTATGTATGTTGAAATATGTTTCAAATAAAATATAAAAAAAAAAAAAATTATGTAAGTATAATTTTGTAAGTTCTTGTGGAAGTGTATTTTTGGGGGTCTGAAATAGACTAACCTACGTGAAATTTTTCCTTAAGGGAGTAAATTCGTTCGGTAATGGCACTTGAGCAGACTTCAGGAGTGAAGTTTTTACGAAACTCGGGGGTCCACATATATATATATAAACGTCGTGCTGAATAGGTAAAACTTGCGATTTTGGCTTAAATAGCAACGCTCTTCTTGCCGAAAAAATATATTTCATTGTGTTTGTTTATTATTAAATTATTGTAAACTTATCCAAAATATATTTAGTTGGATTAGGCTAAATTGCGTTTGTTATAATAAGGTTAGGTAAGTTTTCTAACATTCTTTTGATATAAAATTATTATGTTTTGCATTAACATAAAAGAAAAAAAAATATGTCTTTAAACTTATAAGAGAAATTTTTAGAAAGGACTTAATTTTAAATGAATTCTTGCTAATTGATCTGGGATGGAAGGAAGGAAGGAAGGAAGGAGAGGTAGGAGTCGTCTCCAGAAGAATTGGAAGGAGGAGGTGAAGGAGGGTATGAGCCATAAAGACTTGACCATCTTATTATGGCTTGATGTACTGGTGGAGTGTGAGCAAAGTTACTTATGAAGGTGTTCAGGGAAATTGCTTAGCTGGACTTAAGTCCTGTAGGTGGGAAGCACCGTAGGTGGGAAACACCGTAGGTGGGAAGCACCGTAGGTGGGAAGCACCGTAGGTGGGAAACACCGTAGGTGGGAAACACCGTAGGTGGGAAGCACCGTAGGTGGGAAGCACCGTAGGTGGGAAGCACCGTAGGTGGGAAGCACCGTAGGTGGGAAACACCGTAGGTGGGAAGCACCGTAGGTGGGAAGCACCGTAGGTGGGAAGCACCGTAGGTGGGAAGCACCGTAGGTGGGAAACACCGTAGGTGGGAAGCACCGTAGGTGGGAAGCACCGTAGGTGGGAAGCACCGTAGGTGGGAAACACCGTAGGTGGGAAGCACCGTAGGTGGGAAGCACCGTAGGTGGGAAACACCGTAGGTGGGAAGCACCGTAGGTGGGAAGCACCGTAGGTGGGAAGCACCGTAGGTGGGAAACACCGTGCCTGTACTCTGAAAGAGCGGTGGGGATGATGTAGTTAGAAGGGTCGTTCGAATTCGTGCATTTCTGGTAGAACAATGAGTGAATAATGATGAATGTGTTTCCTTTTTTTTATCACCATAACTTGGAAGATGGATGTTGTGTTAAATATAATTTAAATAATGCTAATTATTTTGGAATATTGAGGTCAGGAGGGTAATTTTAATTACTAGGTCCGCGCATTTTTGGTGAGACAGCAATTGAGCGAATGTTGGTGAGCGTGTTTCCTTCTTTGGCTTACCCACCTCCTCCCCCTCTCCTTCTCCCATTCTCTCTCCACCTCTGCTTCTCCCTCCTTCACTCTCTCCACATAATCCCCCCTCTTTCCCCCTCCCCACCTCTCTTCCATTTCCCCACTGTCTCCAGTTTCTCCTCTCCCTCCCTCCACCCCCACACAAATACTCAGGCAATCACACCACAAAACAACCACACAGAAATACATAGTTTTTCACTCTGTGGCATCTTAAAAATATAAAAAATGGGGTCCCAGAAAGCAGGACGGAAAACTAGGGGACTGGAG
>WNWK01047514.1:0-13898 GCA_009830355.1 Cherax destructor | reverse complement strand
TATGACAGTGGAAAAGCAGTCCTGTGTGTTGGAATATGATAGTGGAAAAGCAGTCATGTGTGTTGGAATATGACAGTTTAAAAAGCAGTCCTGTGTGTTGGAATATGACAGTGGAAAAGCAGTCCTGTGTGTTGGAATATGACAGTGGAAAAGCAGTCCTGTGTGTTGGAATATGACAGTGGAAAAGCAGTCCTGTGTGTTGGAATATGACAGTGGAAAAGCAGTCCTGTGTGTTGGAATATGACAGTGGAAAAGCAGTCCTGTGTGTTGGAATATGACAGTGGAAAAGCAGTCCTGTGTGTTGGAATATGACAGTGGAAAAGCAGTCCTGTGTGTTGGAATATGACAGTGGAAAAGCAGTTCTGTGTGTTGGAATATGACAGTGGAAAAGCAGTTCTGTGTGTTGGAATATGACAGTGGAAAAGCAGTCCTGTGTGTTGGAATATGACAGTGGAAAAGCAGTCCTGTGTGTTGGAATATGACAGTGGAAAAGCAGTCCTGTGTGTTGGAATATGACAGGAAACTCATCCTGTGTGCTCTAATATGACAGTGGAAACATAGTAGCTTTTTCTCTCATAACGTGTGTAGTGGAGTAGTGTGGACCTCCACCACAAGTTCTCCGGCAGATGCCTAGCCAGAGAGCAGATCACGTAACTCACACCCGCGTCAGGAAACAATAATTCTGACGAATCAAATACCAGAAACAATGTAGCGGTTCAGTAGTGTGGTTATAGTGCATCACGGCTGTGTGGGCCAATAACATCTTTCTGTCATACAGTTATTTAAATGTAAGTATCTCACAGGTTTCGACTGCTTTTAGATACAATGCCATGTATAGTTAGCCTTAATATTTTAGAGGGATTAACGAGTAAACCAGCGGAAGGCCTCGATCATATGACCAAAAGTTTCAGTGGTGGGTCATCATATGATTAAGACCAGCGTTACCTATCCTAACCTGTGTACCACTTTTGTCGGTCTCACGGCAACTTTCCCATCAAGAGAGAGTTTACCTGGAGAGGGTTCCGGGGGTCAACGCCCCCGCGGCCCGGTCTGTGACCAGGCCTCATGATGGATCAGGGCCTGATCAACCAGGCTGTTACTGTTGGCCGCACGCAAACCTACGTACGAACCACAGCCCGGCTGGTCAGGTACTGACTTTAGGTGCCTGTCCAGTGAAGACAGCCAGGGGACTATTGATAATCCCCCTTATGTATGCTGGGAAGCAGTTGAACAGTCTTGGGCCACTGACACTTATTGTGTTGTCTCTTATCGTGCTAGTGGCACCCCTGGTTTTCATTGAGGGAATGTTGCATCGTCTGCCGAGTCTTTTGCTTTCATAGGGAGTGATTTTTGTGCCGGTATGACACCTCCGCATTTAACGCTCCTCCTTGAATGTAATAATGTTACGACACTGCTAAACATCACATTGGGTCACGCGTCAACCACCATTATTATTATTATTATTATTATTATTATTATTATTATTATTATTATTATTATTATTATTATTATTATTATTATTATTATTTTTATTATTATTATGTGAGCAAATTCACCTGCAGGAGGCTTACAGGGCATTACCTGAATTATTACCTGCAAGTAATTTGGGTGAGGTAAGTGAGGTCACTGAACTGTAACTCCCTCGATCCCCACTTCCTCATCACTCTCACAAAAAGCTAGACCTGGCACTAAATTAATAATTATAATATTAAAACCAACTACTCTGGTAAATTAAAATTATGTGGAGTGTGTTTTATTTAGGCTTACTGGGTACACAAAATATAATTGGTATTAACACTTACCATTTAATTACTGTAGGTGGATCACACCACAACACCTAGACCCTACACTGGCCAGCTAGGGATCTAAATGCAAGGACTAATGGTGCATTTTCCTGTGAGTGATGTTCGCAACCCTTATCTTCAGCCATCCACACGTAATTCTTGAGGTCCCACAAATTTCCTATCCCAATTCTTCAGCAGGGGACATTAACACGGGTTCCTAATTACAAATTCAGGCTGAAAAAAAACAATTGACCTTTTAGAATGCCCAATCACATTGAACGCTTCAGTCCAGTGTTCACACATTAAGTTCAATATGGCGTCTCTCCTCCAGCATCACTTAGCAGCTGTTCTACCCCCCTCACTCGAAATTTCTCGAAAGGGTCAAATCAGCATCACACTTTATAACAAAATTATTATATTATTTTTTATATGTTCTACATTTAGGAAATTATGTAAAAAAAATCCACATTAATGGACAAACAGCAGTTTTTAATAATTTATCTTCAAGTTCATCTGACTAAATTTGTTTGCAACAGACAAGACAAATTTTAATGTTAATCCAGATGTATTCCTGTTAACCGTTTTTGTTAACAGGAATACATCTGGATAAGCCAGCGGAAGGCCTCGGTTAGATGGTAAAAATTTCCAGCTGTGGGTCATCATATGACTAGGACCTGCGTCAGGAAACACTTGTCCTCTTTCTTGACAAATCTAACCTAACCACAAATGGAATTTTTTTTTTAAAAGGGTGGACTAGTAAGCCAGCAGAAGGCCTCGTTGACCAAAAGCTCCAGCTGCTGGTCTGTGGAAAAATTTGATAATTTTCCTGTGATTTGTGTGTAATAACTGGTAGGGAAATAATGTTTATATAAAGTATTGTAGGTGTGTAGTACTGGGGTGACTTTTGAAAAGTGGTAAGTCACATGAGAACCTATATTCCCTATAATTTCTTTATATTCTGTAAGAAGTTGATTAAGTAAAGTGAAATTATTGTAATTAAAAAGAAATTAATATTCGGAGAGGGAAAAAGGATTAAACACCTAGAAATAGTATTACCTGGAGAGGATTTCGGGGGTCAGCGCCCCCGCGGCCCGGTCTGCAACCAGGCCAAGCATAAACCGACGTACGAACCACAGCCCGGCTGGTCAGCGCCTTGAAGACAGACAAAGGTCTATTGGTAATCCCCCTTATGTATGCTGGGAGGCAGTTGAACAGTCTGAGCCCCCTGACATTTTTTTAGTGTTGTCTCTTAGTGTACTCATGGCGCCCTTTCTTTTCACTCGGGGGATGTTGCATCTCCTGCCGAGTCTTTTTCTTTCGTACGGAGTGATTTTCGTGAACAAATTTAGTACTAGTCCCTTCAGGATTTTCCAGGTGTATATTATATATCTTTCTCGCCTGCATTCCAGGGAATACAAATCAAGGGACTTTAACCGTTCCCAGTAATTTAGGAGCTTTATCGTGCCGTGGAAGTTCTCTGTACACTCTCCAGTTCTGTAGTTTTGCACCATTAGTGTACAGCAGTATTCCAGCCTAGAGAGAACAAGCAATTTGAAGAGAATCATCATGGGCTTGGCGTCCCTATTTTGAAGGTTCTCGTTATCTATCCTATAATTTTTCTAGCAGATGTGGTAAATACATTGTTGTGGTCTTTGATCCTCTGACATTATCACTCCCAGGTCCTTCACATTAATTTTTCGTTCTATTGTGTGGTTGGAATTTGTTTTATACTCTGATACAGTTTGTTGCATGCAAAGAGTATGTAACCTTTATTCGGAGCATGTTAACACACCCACATAGGCTCCCCTCCAACCAGCGAACCATCGTTAAGGGTTTGGTGATGAGGGCCCCATCATCAAATCAACGACTCGGTTCAGCCAATTAAATGCGAGTTTAACAATGACAAAAGGTGACGTGGTTACCACTCGCAGTTTGTCATTGGAATTCCTGCATAGAGCTGGTTGTGGAAAGTTGTCTGTCTTTTGGCTGCTGCTTAGCCTAGACAACTGTGGCGTGCACTAAACACTACTCCTTTGTATATAGTGTACATAGGTGTAAATATCACTTTGTTATACTTGGTGAAGGAAAGACAAAGTCATATAATCACAATTACTTGTGAAGGAAAGATAAAGTTTGGAATTAATCTAGCTGATTTTTGAAGAAATACAATTTCAATACATCTTCTACTGTGTTTCTTTGCTCCAAGCTTCCTTTACACTCAGGTTAACAGGCCATTGAACCTGAGGTTGTAATATGGGTAGCCTGTCCTGGAGCTGAATTTGGAGACTTAGAGCAGGAGTTGAGCCTAGAGTTGAAGTTCGCGCAGGAGCTAGTCTTGTATCTAGATAGCTTGCTATCTGGCATTGCTTACAGCTTTGCCAACGCTTCACGAATTTTGTGTCTCATTTTTGCATTCGCTTCGCTATGGTCAGCCTGCTATTGTGAGTATTCTGCAACTTGGTTTGTTATTGTGTATCAGCCTTGCTATTGTGTGTGTGCATATTGGCTTTGCTATTGCATGTCAGCTCTGCTATCGTATGAGTATACTGCAATTCGTACCATGCATAGAGCTACAGCGTGTTAAAGTTGGGGGTTAATGCCACCTATTCGAGTCAGACGGTTAGTGTCTGAGTTAACTCTGCTAAAGTTGCCCAAACTCTCTCTACAGCGTTGTTGGCGTATCGCTCGTTATATTGGTGTTGAATACCAGCGTACCCTTACTGCTGCTCAGCTGCGTGATATTATAAGGAGTAAAATACAAACTGAAACTATGGCATATCAGTCTAGTGTTTCTCCTCTACAGGAGCTGTTAATCGTAGGTCACCATTGAGGTTTCTACAAAATGGGAGAGACAAAACTCCTGAGCAAAACCAGCAAGTCACAGGTGTGGGGTTATCGACAGGTGAGTCTGGTTCACTGGCGCTTGAACTAGCTAGACTCACTCTTGAACAAACTAAAGAACAGCGTGCATTTGCTAAGGAGGAGTTTGATAGAGAGGAGAGGAGACAATTCCATCAGACTGTAGATGACTTCAATTTGCAAAGGGCAGTACAGTTTGTTCCTCGTTTTGTTGAAGCAGAGCCTGAACAGTTTTTCGAAGCATTTGAAAACCAGGCTCGAGCTTTAGGGTGGCCTGAGGTTCATTGGGCGTCACTGGTGCATACTGCGTTGTTGGTAAGGCACAAGAATTTACTTCTAGCCTGGGAAATGCTGATTTTGGTAACTATCGTATTGTGAAAACCACTGTTCTTGGGGCTTATCAATGTATTCCTGCCAAGTATAGGAAAGAATTCAAACTCGGCAGAAGGCAGTTGGGTCAGTCTGCTGTTGATTTTGTCAGACAACAGACCAGGGCTTTTACAAAGTGGTACAAGGCAAGTGGTGTCGCTGATTTTGAAAATTTGAAGCAGCTCATCTTGGTGGACAACCTGCTGGAGTCTGTTAGTCCAGAGGTTCGAGTGTTTCTGCTAGATCATTCCTTGCCTACGGCATTGGAAGCAGCCAGGTTGGCTGATACTTTTGAAACTAACCGCTCCTTGTCCGAGCGGTCTTATCTCTTTCCTCAACAGCCTGGTATGAGCAGAGATCGTCAAAGAAAAGTTCCTGAGTGGAGAAATAAAGTTCAAGATGAAGGTGAATCTCGTCAGCAGTCAACTAAAACACCTGGTGAGCAGCGTTACTTCACTCCTGGTCAACCCGGTGAGCAACATCAAATTACCCAACGAGATGTGAAGCGGCAGTATCCAGAGTGGCGTAAGCCACAAAATCAACGAGGTGCCAAAGTAAAAGCTGAGATGGTATGTTATAACTGTGGCAAGCCTGGCCACATCAGACCCAATTGTCCAAGTAAACCCCAACAATTTGGGAAAATCTCTAATATCCCTAATAATATGTCCCAGGAAGAAGTAGAGAAGGGGATGGCCCCTTACTATAGCTCTTGTTACATATCCCTTCAGGAACATTCAGAGAAAAAGGAAGTTAAAACCTTTAGGGATACTGGAGCATATTGCTCACTTATAAGAGGGAGTACTACCCCTTTCTGATCAAACCTCTTTGCAATCCTCAGTTCTGTTAGAAGCTTTTGGAGGAGCAGTATTTTCTGTCCCTTTACATCAAATCTATGTGCAGAGTAAATACTACATTGGGTATTTGACTGTTGGTGTCTCGGAGGGATTTCCTATGAAGGATGCAATGCTATTACTGGGTAATAACATAGTCTACTAAATGTATAGAACCCATAATGGTTAATTCTTCCCCGATGTTGGCCATAACTCGGGCACAATCCAAAGTGATGTCTGATAAGAATGTTAACTCGTCCTTGGACGACTCTGATCTCGGACTAACCAATTTGTTTTGCGAGGAAAACTGGCCAGAGCCTCGTAAATTTAGTGAACAGCCCCAGATCAAGCCTTCCTATTCCAGGGTTGCAGGATTGCCAGATGTCTCAGTTTCCATGCCTGAGGGACTGTCGTTTCGGGAGGAACAACGGAAAGACTCCTCACTAAACTCTGCCTTTGAGGCAGCTATGGGTAAATCCACTTCGGGTCACCCGGTCAAATATCTCTTAAAAAATAATTACTTAGTCTGCACTGAAACTGGTAAGGAGGTGGAGGGAAAACAACAAACAGATAAGTTAGTGGTTCCCAGAAAGTTTAGGTCTCAGATACTAAATATAGCCCATAATTCTTCTTTAGGAGGCCATTTGGGAATTACCAAAACTCAATACCGAATAACAAAAGAATTCTTTTGGCCAAAGTTAAGGCAAGATGTAAAGAATCGTATTCGCTGTTGTCCAGAATGTCAGCAGGTAGGGAAACCTGGACACCCCATTAAACCTGCACCTCTCCATCCCATTCCTGTTAATGGAGACCCTTTCTCAGAATTGATAATAGATTGTGTAGGTCCACTACCTAAAGCTAAGTCTGGAAATCAGTACTTATTCACAATCATGGATAGAGTAACTAGATACCCAGAAGCAGTTTCCATGCGCAGTATTAACACTAAAGCAATCCTTAAAGCTTTAACTAAGTTTATCTCTTGCTTTGGAATTCCTAAAACTATTCAAAGTGATCAAGGTACTAACTTCACTGCCAAAGCATTTAGGAAGCATTAACTAGGCTAGGAATAGTTCATAACCTATCCACTGCCTATCATCCTCAGTCCCAAGGCGCCTTGGAAAGATTCCATCAGACGTTAAAAACAATGATGAGAACATTCTGCTTGCATTTTCCTACAGACTGGGATGAATCACTTCCTCTGTTGCTATTCGCAATGAGAGAAACTGTGCAAGAGTCTACAGGGTACAGTCCTTTTGAGCTGATATTTGGGCACAATGTACGAGGTCCTCTGCGTGTGCTCAAAGAAGGATGGATGGGAGAAGACGCCTCCACAACCAGCTACAACCCTTCTTCAAGGTTGCAGGTAGCACGTCAGTTGGCTAAGGCTAACTTGAAGGCAGCTCAGAATATGATGAAACAGAGGTATGACAGAAACTCAAAATTTCGCTCCTTCCATCCAGGAGATAAGGTGTTGGTACAGGAGCCTATACCTGGCCACACCTTGAAAGCTAGATTTACGGACCAATGCAAATCGTAAGTAAATTATCTGATGTAAATTATGTGGTATCTCCCTTGACAAGACCTCAAAAAGCAAAACTTACCACATTAATCAAATTAAAGCTTTTAATACACCAGATAAAGTTCCAGTAATGACTCTGTCCTCTGCCTCTGATGACCCTGACTCTTTGCACTCTGAGATTAATGTAAAGCTTCCAAATTCGGTCCTCCTCAAGGACCCTAAACCTTTAATGTTGGGTTTGACCAAGTCTCAAGTAACTAATTTAACTGCGCTCCTACAGTCTTATCCTGACATTTTTCGGATGTGCCGAAAAAATGTACATTAGACATCATGATGTAGATGTTGGAAACTCTAAACCTATTAAACTCTCCCTTACAGAGCTAATCCTGAAAAACAGAAGCTACTTCAACAGGAGGTAGAATTTCTGTTAGAGCATGGGTTAGTGGAGGAGTCATCTAGTCCGTGGGCTTCACCGTGCATCCTTGTTAACAAAGCTGATGGAGGGTTCCGAATGTGCACAGATTACCGTAAGGTGAATGAGGTCACAATTGCAGATGCCTATCCTCCGCCACGTTTGGATGATGTAATCGACTTTGTGGGTAAGGCTACTTTTGTATCCAAATTGGACCTCCTTAAAGGTTACTATCAAGTACCTTTAACAGATAAGGCGAAGGAAATCTCTGCCTTCGTAATTCCAGGAGGTCATTATCAGTATACAGTGACCCCCTTCGGAATGAAAAACTCTCCTGCATCATTCCAGAGACTTATCCATCAGGCTATTAAAGGACTTGAAGGCACGGCAGCTTACCTAGATGACATAGTTGTTGTGTCGGACACTTGGGACCAACATGTGTTTAGGCTTAAGGCTCTCTGAGACCTTCCAGAGTTTTCATTTAACTGTTAATTTATCAAAGTCATCCTTTGGCCAATCTACTATTAATTTTCTGGGCCATGAAGTAGGTAGTGGCAAAGTGGCCCCTAAATTTGCAAAAATTCTGGCCATTAAAAATTATCCAGTTCCCCTGACAGGAAATCCCTTCAACGTTTTCTAGGGATGGTAGGGTTTTATAGAAGATTCTGTAAAATTTTGCAGATATTGTTGCACCTCTAACCTCACTTACCAGTCACAAAGTTCCCTTTATTTGGACCCCAGAATGTCAAGATGCATTTACGAAAGCAAAGAGATTACTTTGTACTGCACCCATTCTGTTGTCTCCAGACTTTTCAAAACCATTTTCCTTACAGATTGATGCTTGTGAGTCTGGGGTGGGGGCAGTGCTTCTGCAATCTGGGGATGATGGGTTGCAGCCTGTGGCATTTTCTCTGCCAAATATCAACCACACCAGAGGGCCTACTCTACTATAGAGAAAAGAGGGCCTGGCTCTACTTCTGGCATTAGAGCATTTTGATGTCTACGTGGGCCAGTCCTCTCAGGTGGTCTCCATCTACAGCGACCACAACCCTCTGGTATACCTGCAGCACATGAAAAACAAAAATACCAGACTCATGCGTTGGAGTATTAGGTTGCAACCCTACAATATAAAAATTATACACATTGCTGGAAAATTTAACACAATAGCTGATGTGTTGTCCAGAAGTCATTGTATTTAGTTAGGATGTGTTAGGGACTTTGGGTAGAACCAGCCCTTTTTTTCCCCTAGTGGTGGGGTTTTTTTAGTGGGGGGGTGCCCTGCTACCGACCGCAGGCACCTTGGACCTATGTTAGCCCTACCGTCGGCTGTCTCACTCTTAAGTTTAAAGCTGGACTTATGTCTCGAGAAAAGTTTAGCTTTAACTAATGAGCGGGATGGTAGAGTGCCATGGTGGCACTCTACCCATTTGAGGTGGAAGCCTAGTCCTGAGCCCTCTTGGGGTGGGGGTGTTGCATGCAAAGAGTATGTAACCTTTATTCGGAGCATGTTAACACACCACATAGGCTCCCTCCAACCAGCGAACCATCGTTAAGGGTTTGGTGATGAGGGCCCCATCATCAAATCAACGACTCGGTTCAGCCAATTAAATGCGAGTTTAACAATGACAAAAGGTGACGTGGTTACCACTCGCAGTTTGTCATTGGAATTCCTGCATAGAGCTGGTTGTGGAAAGTTGTCTGTCTTTTGGCTGCTGCTTAGCCTAGACAACTGTGGCGTGCACTAAACACTACTCCTTTGTATATAGTGTACATAGGTGTAAATATCACTTTGTTATACTTGGTGAAGGAAAAGACAAAAGTCTTATATAATCACAATTACTTGGTGAAGGAAAAGATAAAAGTTTGGAATTAATCTAGCTGATTTTTGAAGAAATACAATTTCAATACATCTTCTACTGTGTTTCTTTGCTCCAAGCTTCCTTTACACTCAGGTTAACAGGCCATTGAACCTGAGGTTGTAATACAGTTTTAATTTCCTCAAGTTTTCCATATCGGAGTAATTGAAATTTCTAAATTTCTCTTCGTTGAACTTCATGTTGTTTTCTGCCACCCAGTTAAAGATTTGGTTGATCTCCGCTTGGAGTCTTACAGTGGCTTATGATGGATGACACTGTCATGGAAATTCGGGTGTCATGCGCATAGGATGTGGCTTACATCCCTGTCTAAGTCAGATATGAGGATAAGGAACAGGATGGGAGCGAGTACTATGCCTTGTGGAACAGATTTTTACTACTGTTTGTGTTCTATTTGTTAGGAAGTTATAGATCCATCTACCATCTTTTCCTGTTATTCCCTTATCATGCATTTTGTGCCCTATTACACTCAAGACCTGCGTCATGAAGCTTGTCATGTTTCCTGATGAATCTTACCTAAACTACCTAACTTCTGGTTAGGTAGTTTAGGTAAGATTCAGCAGGAAACAGGACAAGTGCTTCATGACGAGGGGTCTTAAGTCATATGATGGCTCGCAGTTTTTTCTTTGTGATAGGTTCGTGAATGGTAAGCCAGCTAAAAGTCTCGGTCATATGACCAAAAGCTCCAACTGCGGGTCATCGTATGACTGCGGGTCGCTTGGAAAGACTTGTCCTGTTTCCTGACAAACTTTACCTAACCTAAACTATAACTATTACAAACTTAACGGAGGGTTGAGTGAGAGATGCTGAGACACTGGTGGGTGGGGGTTAAGTCATCACCACCCACGCAGGTGGGTGGGGGGGTTAAGTCATCACCACCAACACTGGTGGGTGGGGGTAAGTCATCACCACCCACACTGGTGGGTGGGGGGTAAGTCATTACCAACCACACAGGTGGGTGGGGGGGTAAGTCATCACCACCCACACTGGTGGGTGGTAAGTCATCACCACCCACACTGGTGGGTGGGGGGTAAGTCATCACACAGGACTTTCTTCATAACTGCTGGTAAAAATAAATAAAACCAAAGGTCATACATGTGTAGCTATAATTTATATAATGCATTATGCATTTTTTCTTAAATCTAATAGAGTGAAAGAAAGAGGTCATCTTAACACAGCTCACGTAAGAAGTAAAGTATACTGTCACCTTGGATAGATTATAGTGTACTAGCATACATAGCAGTCTTTTCCCTGGATGCGACCTACAGTAGTCGACTATCCCCTGGATGTCTATTTACAGCTAGACAGGAATTGCAGCAGATGTATGGAGAGTTTCCCATATGTCACCTCTCGCAAAGGATTCGATCACGGTACTTTCGGGTTTAAAGCGAACACTCTACCTCTATACTACAAACAATTTCCTCAGAAGAAAGTGAACAAGTTACAAAGAGGCTGTGTGTATCATGTAGGCTGACACTTGTGTCTGCTTCCTGCCCCCTCAATCACTATAAATACCATCTGATTATGGTAAATAAGGGCGTGTGGACGGGAGAGCCGCTAGGAGTATTCTCCCATGGAGACATATATCACAGCGTAATCTCACATTATACACCACACGACTACAATTTCCTCTTCTGGTTATAAGTTACATGCGTGAGTGAAGGGATAACTGTGTTCTTGACAAACTGCGCACATGATAATTAGAGAGGAAGTAGGAAACAGCAGATCCATCCTAACGGAAGACATTGGGAGCTTAGTGAAGGGTTTGGGAAGAGGGAGAAGGCCCTGTCATGGGAAATATGGAATCTGAGTGGCATTGTGGAAAGACAGGAGAGAGGAAGAGAGGTGAAGATGCAGTAGTCACAGACACAGCAGCTCAAGAAAACGAGAGGATAGTACACATAACACATTTTTTAATGCTGGCGTGCAAGGAAGGTAAACAATTCGGTTTATAATAGTTCCATGTTAAAAACTTATTTCCTTGTCATCCTACTGGCACTTAACTTATGACAATGAGCTAGACTCCTTGATCATTACTGAGATCACCGAACTCACACTAACTAATAACATGCTCATTGTAGAGACCGATTATATATATTAAAAATCGGACAGAAAAGACTGAATATTAAGTCCTTACGAATTCCATCTCAAATTGAAATATACTTCTTTATGACAAAGCTAAAAGATCAGCCAAAGAAAATATTTGGAAGGCAGATGAATATTACCCAGGCTGGGTGTGTCAGGCATTTGAAATAGCATCAAGAGAGAAGGAAATAATGAATGTAAATGTCATTTCAGACACTGCAGTTAGAAGCCTGAGCAGATCTTCCACTCCCTGTGATACCATGACTGTACATATGAAAGTTTATAGAGCAAGTTGTGATGTAACCAGAGTGACTGATGTTGTAATATTCGGGCATAGGCTCGGTAACAAATACTTATGGCAATTTGGCAGACGCATGATATGTGAGTGATTATTCATCTTTTGATAAATGCAGAGATAGACAGTATAATAAACTATGTGATATGTCAAGTGAAAATTAGATATAAGACATTGTGAAAAAATATCCTAATTTGCTTCTTACAGAAAAAACGTTTATTGCAAATATATTCCCATCAGTAGTCTTGTTAACATTTTGGAGCCTAGTTCCTAGGCCTTTTGTGTATCTATTTGCTCTTGCGCTACAGTCCACAAGATGGATATAGTGTGCACAGTAAACTAGTCGCTTCGGCGGCAAAATGTATACTATTGGGCCCACAGTGGATGACCTGATGATATCCTCATCGCTCTACTAAAATCTTCCAGATCAAGCTGACATGTTTCATGATGTTAACAGTAAATCCAGCCTGTGAGATAGAGTATGACAGTGAACCAGACTAGGTTTACTTCCCACGATGTAACTAATAAAATAAAGTAACTAAACACTTCAAGTGTGCCAAATTGTTTACATGAAAAAAATACACATAAAATGGTAGAGAACTGCAGGAAAGAAACAGTAAAAAATAACCACGAGAGGAAAGAGAGAGAGGAGGCTCTGGTTTAGCTCAGCGTGGAAGAACAAGGATGTACAACTTAATGCTAATGACTGAATCAGAATTTTTTTTTTAGAGACATTTTGGCAACAATGGTACACGGAATTATGCAACCATGGTGCAGTGAAATCCTTATAAAATATTCAAGATATATTTATCTCGCTGCGAGATCCGAGAAAGGTATCCCCGTATTCCACAACCCCAGTCTCCCGTGCTTCCACCCACACGATTGGAACAGTGTTGATAATGAAGTTAAATATTAGCGTTGAAGATTTGAAGGAAATCCGAACATGCATTTCCAAATCATCGTATGGACACCAATATCCCAATTTCTTCAACAAAATTGGAAAATTTGGACATATGCAGTCAAAATCTAACTCAAACCACTCAAAGAGACCAAAAAGACATATATCCTGAAGTACACAAGCACATCAGGCTTGAAGCCGCTCGTAAGTCGTATGGTCAAGTTATTAGCATGTAAGTGGTGAAGTTAATCAGATGCGAGACTCAGAAATTTTCGCATGAAAGGCAGCATTTAAATTTGTCTAATTCCAAAAAAAAGCAAGTTTGGACTTACACAGGACAAAATCTACCCAAACTTTTGTCTTAGATTGGTAGCTCTTAAGAAAGTAATTATAGTAAGTTTTATGTAAGGCTGGTGTAAATAACATACCAATTTTTTAGCAATAGTCTTAATTACACACAGATGTTTAAGACACATAAAACAACAATGAGTTGGTTTAACCGAGGATAATCAAACAAACTCAAACCTGTGACTTTTTTCTGATCAGAAAAGACGTTTTTAATCATATCACAGAATATTGTTTCCTTTGAGGAAAACATCAGCACTGAACACACACACATAACCCGCATTAATATCACCAGTTAATACTCCAAGGTGGAGCGAAACGTCGTCAAAAGTTGTATTATCTTACGTGTGGGTTATTTTATTTCGTATTGTTCCAGTCACGGTATTGTTGTTCCAGTCACGGTATTGTTGTTCCAGTCACGGTATTGTTGTTCCAGTCACGGTATTGTTGTTCCAGTCACGGTATTGTTGTTCCAGTCACGGTATTGTTGTTCCAGTCACGGTATTGTTGTTCCAGTCACGGTATTGTTGTTCCAGTCACGGTATTGTTGTTCCAGTCACGGTATTGTTGTTCCAGTCACGGTATTGTTGTTCCAGTCACGGTATTGTTGTTCCAGTCACGGTATTGT
>WNWK01047513.1:0-13898 GCA_009830355.1 Cherax destructor | reverse complement strand
GTTAGGGGGAAGGGGTCGGCCCAAAAGGTAAAGTGCCGCTGGTGATGTATTGCAGTCGCCTCTTTGTGAAGTGCAGAGGCCATTTGAATTAGTTTATAAAGGGCACTTGATAAACTAAAATTTCCGTGTTGGGGGGGAAAAGCACGAGGTGTACGGGGGGAAGACGGACAGGCGTTTCGACCAGTGAGTGAGACAGCACAAGTACAGAGGGAGACAACTTCAAAAACCCTTTTTGTGGTGCAGCGTAACATGGGGGCAAAGGGCAAATACAAGATGCCTTTTCCCCCCTACGTTACTGCTATGTTCCCTTCGATACCCCTCCCTTTCCCAAACCCCACTTCGCAATCATTGCTCTCCCCCAAAAGGTGCTCCTTTTTTACGATTTTTCCATCCAAATGAATTTTTAGTTTTTTATTCTCATCCTTGAAAACTCCCCTCCTCCTTTATCCTCCTTGAAAACATCCCTTCCTCCATTATCCTCCTTGAGAAACAGGCCCTCCATTATCATCCTTGAGAAAATCCTCCTCCTTTTCCTCCTTAGAAACATGCCCCCTCCATTATCCTCCTTAAAAACGGGCCTCCCCCATTATCCTCCTTGAAAAAACATGCCTCCTCCATTACCCTCCAGAAACAGGCCTCCTCCTTTTCCCCCGAGAAACAGGCCTCCTCCATTACCACCCTTAGAAACGGGCCCTCCTCCATTTCCCCCCAGAAACAGCCCCCCCTCCTTTTCCTCCAGAAACACCCCCTCCATTTCCCCCTTTGAGAAACATGCCTCCCCCATTATCCTCCTTGGCCCTCCCCATTACCCTTTTGGCGGGCCTCCTCCATTATCCTCCTTGAGAAACAGGCCTCCTCCATTATCCCCCTTGAGAAACAGGCCCCCTAAATTATCCTCCTTGAGAAAAAACCCCCTCCATTATCCCCCTTTGGGAGAAAAGGCCCCCTAAATTATCCCCCTTAAAAACAGGCCCCTAAATTATCCCCCTTGAGAAACAGGCCTCCCTCCATTTCCCCCTTGAAAAAAAGGGGGCCCCCCAATTACTACTCTCGTCTCTCTGCTAAAATACGGCAACATTTAAAAAGAAACCATGTTATACATAAATTGTATACAATACCGACAAGATAAAGATTGGGGGCTTTTGAAACATTGGATATCTTTTTTTGAGGCGTTTCGCCACCCATGGCTTTACCAAAAATTTTTGGATAAATTTTTGAATTCCTTCAAGATTATGGTGCTCTCACAAGGGTGATGGGCTAATGACCCCCTTCTTTTCTTTTAATTCTTCCCCTTATGTCCCTTTTATGATAAAATCATTGGTGGGCGAAACGTTTACAAGTAAAGATATAAATTTGCACATTGTCTAATTCTTCAAAAAAAAACCATGTTAGCAAATTTGACTTTCTTCCCGGGGTTCCCAGACAACACAGCCTTGACAGGTAGCATGACCTCCCCCCTTTACCGCTGACCTCAGCTAACTTTTCAAAACTCGCTTCTATGGAGAAAAACACAGAAAAAAAAAGGAAAAACTCTTTGGGGAAAAAAATCATGAAGAAATTTGCAAAGGTCCGGGGTTTTTTGAAAAGTCACAGAAGTTAAGTGAAAAAAAACCCGAAAAGCTACAGACGTGTGGGGGACAAAAGGGGAAACGTGAAAAAGGACAGGAAAAAACGAGTGTTCAGAAAAAAGATCTCGAAAAGTCAACCTAAACAGTCTACCATCCACCCCTCAAATAATTAAACCCTTTAAATTTTAACGTATTCTTTAAAAATAATCCCGGTATATACCAGTTGAGCATCCAAAAAACCAAAAAAAGCATCAACAGCACCATAATATATACCAGCTGTAGCATCAACAGTACCATAATATATACCAGCTGTTTGCATCAAAAGCACCATAATATATACCATTTTTGGGGTCAACAGTACCATAATATATACCACCCTTGCTTTAAAAATAAAATACCAGCTGTGGGATCCAAATAAATGCATTTTTAAACCTTTTCAAATGTCTTTTTTCTTAATTTTTTTCATGGCGAAATTTTCGTCTTGTTTTTTCCCTTTTTCCAAAAAATTTCCCCCTTGAAGAATATTTTCGAATATTACAAAAAATCTTTTCCGGGGCAAGTTTCGCCCAGGGGGGTTTATCGTTTTTTTAACCCGTTAAAATTTACACATCCCAAAACGTAGACCCAGTGTAAGTTTTAAAGGGGTAAAACCCCCCCGGGGGAATACACAAATAACCCGCACATAGAAGAAAAACTTACGACGACGTTTCGGTCCGACTTGGACCATTTACAAATCCCCGGGCTTTTTTAAAAAGGGCGGGAAACCCAAACCTTTCTTCTATTTTGGGTTATTTGTGTATTTCCAGTCAGATTTTTTTTTGTTACTTAAGGGACAGTAAATTTTTTGGGGGAAAATACATTCGGGGGTGGGGCCTTAAAGGATAGGGACATTGGGGGTAAAGATTTCGGTATGGTACCTTAAAGGATAGTACATTAAGGGATAGTACATTACGGAGGGTACCAAAGGAAGAAATTAAGGGAAAACTTTAAAGGGATAGTATATTAGCATAGTACAAAGGATTTTTCCCCTTTAGGGTAATAAAAAGGATATCATTAGGGAGGGTCCTTTAAGGGAAAAATTTAAGGGGAAATTACCGATGGTAACTTAAGGTATAGAAATTGGGGATGGTATTTTAAAGGGAAGTACATTAAGGGAGGGAATGATAGCACTTTAAAAGGATATCAAATGATATACATTAAGGGATTTTAAGATAGTACATTAGGGATAGTACATTGGGATGGTCCCTTTAAAGGGGATGTCTTTAAAGGATAGTACATTGGGATGGTCCCCAAAGGTAGTTTTAGGGATTTATTGGAATGATACCGGGGATGATACCTTAAGGGATAGTAATTGGGGATAGTACTTTGGGGTGGTATTTTGGGGATAGTACATTGGGATAGGATTAAGGGATGGCCCTTTGGGATAAACAAAAGAATGATATTGGAATTATTGGGGATAGTCATTGGGATGATAAAAGGTGTACAAAGGAGGGGCATTGGGGACAGTCCACCCCAAATAAAACCCTGCCCCCTTTTGGGCCCAGGTTTAGAGCGTCCTGGTTTGAACGTAGGATAGTTGACCAGCCCAGGGGGATGAAGAAGTGAAAACACGTTGGGGGAAAAAAATGAGCAAAGAGGGCCCAGGCGAGGGGGAACGCTAAAAGTAAGTCGGTCAGGCCAGCGGCAGGAATGATAGAGCGAAACGAATGCGGGGAACCAGAGTGAAGAGGGCAGGGGGAGAGCGGGGGGAGGGGAAAACCGGGGGGTGAGGAAGGGTCTTGAGGAAGGGGGAAAAACTTGGGGGAGTGAGGGAGGGAAATCTTGGGAGAGTGAGGGGGAGGAACATTGGGGAGTGAGGAGAGGAACTCGGGGGGAGTGAGGAGGAACTACTTGAGTGAGGAGGGGGAACACGAGAGGGAGGAGGAGGAAATATGGGGGGGAGGGGAAAAACACCCGAGTGAAGTGGGGGGAGGAACTACTTGGGGGAGAAAAGAGGAACTCGAGGAGAGCGAGGATAGGCTATTTGGGGAGTGAGGGAGGAACTCCCGAGTGAGAGTGAGGGAGAAATCCTGAGTGGGAGAGTGGGAGGGGAGAGGGGGAAATCCTGAGGAGAGTGAGGAGAGGAACTACCTGAGTGGGTGAGGAG
Organism: Cherax destructor; assembly: GCA_009830355.1. Lineage (NCBI taxonomy): Eukaryota > Metazoa > Arthropoda > Malacostraca > Decapoda > Parastacidae > Cherax > Cherax destructor. Next base: position 10,184 of record WNWK01047513.1, on the reverse strand, counting down.
GGAACTACCTGAGTGGGGGAGGGGAAAGGCCACCCCGGGGGGGGGAGAGTGAGGAGAGGAACTACCCGAGGGAGGAGGGGAGGGAATATTGAAAGGGAGGAGGGGGAAAACTTTGGGGGGAGGGAGGTTTTGGAGGAGGAACTACTTTGAGTGGGGGAAAGGGGGAATGGGGGAAATACTTGAGTGGGGAGGAGGGGAGGAATCCTGATGAGAGTGAGGAGAGGAACTACATGGGGGTGAGGAAGGAAATCCCGAGGGGAGTGAGGAGAGGAACTCCTGGTGAGAGTGAGGAAGGTCTTGAGGAGGTGGGGGAAGGAAATCCTGAGTGGGTAAGGGAGGAACTACCTGGGAGGGAGGGGAGGAACACTTGAGGAGAGTGAGGGAGGAAAACCAAAATGAGGAAGAAAACCCGGGAGGGAGGGAGGGGGAACTATGAGGAGGAGGAAGCGGCAGCGTCAACAAAATAAGGAAATGCAAGAACACATCAAGAAAAAAAAAGTCACAATACCGCTGGAACAATACGAAATCCCCGCGTGGAAGAGCGCCCTTTACCCGACGTTTGGTCCGACGTTTCCCGAAACGTGGGGAAACTTTCTATGTGCTTTTTTTGTGTATAACCCGAATAATAAGGTAGGACAAGATGGGGGAAAGTGAGAGAGAGAGAGAGAGAGAGAGAGAGAGAGAGAGAGAGAAGAAGAAGAAGAAAAAAAAAAAACAGACAGACAGGCAGAGAGAAAATAAAAGACAGACAGAGACAGAAATTAAAAAGGGCAAGTTGTCTGGGACTCTAAACTGATTGTCACTGGAAACCCGTTTCGAGCAATACATGATATAAAGCCCGAAGGCTCTCCCCTCTGCTTCCCCACAAGCAGTTTTGGGAAAAAAATGTAAAGTCGGAACAATTGAAAAAAAAAAATATAAAATAAATTACTATTACCACTATTAATGGTACTGCCACTGTTACCACTCACTGAATTATGGGGAGAAATGACTCTATTTGTTAATGATTATAAAGTTTATATATTTTTAATCTTAGTTATTTGGGGGTTAGTCTAACACACAGTGTAATGTCTTCAGGGTGTGTCAACACACAGTGTAATGTCTTCAGGGTGTAGTCAACAAAAGTGTAATGTCTTCGGGTGTGGTTTTAAATACGTGTAATGTCTTCAGGGTGTGGTCTAACCCCAGTGTAATGTCTTGGGTGTGGTCTAAACACAGTGTAATGTCTTCAGGGTGGCCCCAACACACAGTGTAATGTCTTCTTTGGGGGTTTTAAACACAGTGTAATGTCTTCGGTGTAGTCTAACACACAGTGTAATGTCTTCAGGGTGTGGCAACAACAGTGTAATGTCTTCGGGGTGTGCCCAACACACAATGTAATGTCTTAAGGGTGTTCAACATACAGTGTAATGTCTTCAGGTGTGGCCCCTGGGTCTTCAGGTGGCCCAACATACAGTGAATGTATTCAGGGTGAGTCTAACAAAAGTGTAATGTCTTCATGGTGTAGTCTAACACACAGTGAAGTCTTCAGGGTGTAGTCTAACACACAGTGTAATGTTTTTGGGTTTAGTCAACACAGGTAATGTCTTCAGGGTGTGTCTAACACACAGTGTAATGTCTTCGGGGTGTAGTCAACACACAGTGTAATGGGGGGTGGGGCAACATACAGTTTTTCTTCAGGGTGTGGTCTAACAACAATGTAATGTTTTAAGGGTGTGGTCAACATACAGTGAAAGTTTCAGGGGTGTGGTCAAATACAGTGGTCTTCGGGTGGGGCAACACACAATGTAATGTTTTAAGGGGTGTTCTAAATACAGTGTAATGCTTCAGGGTGTGGTCTAAAAAAGTGTAATGTCTTGGGGTGTGTCTAAAAAAATGTAATGTCTTCGGGTGTGGTCAAAAAAGTGTAATGTCTTCAGGGTGTGGTCTAACACACGGGAATGTCTTCAGGGTGTGGTCTAACACACAGTGTAATGTCTTCAGGGTGTGGCAACACACGGGAAGTCTTCAGGGTGGGCCCAAAACAGTGAAATTTTTGGGTGGGCCCCAACAAAAGTGTAATGTCTTCGGGGTGTGGTCTAACACATTTAATGTCTTCGGGGTGTGGTCTAACACAGTGTAATGTCTTCAGGGTGTGGTCTAAACAGTGTAATGTTTCGGGGTGGTCTAACACACTATGTAATGTCTTCAGGGTGTGGCTAACATACAGTGTAATGTCTTGGGTGGTCAACAACTGTAATATCTTCGGGGTGTGGTCTAACATACAGTGTAATGTCTTCGGGTGTGGTCTAACACACTATGTAATCACAGTGGGTCAAATGCAGTGAAAGTCTTCAGGGTGTGGTCTAACACAGTGAAAGTCTTCAGGGGGGGGTTTAAAAGGTAATGTCTTCGGGTGTGTCTAACCCCTTTTAATGTCTTCAGGGTGTGGTCTAACACACAGGTTGTTTTCAAGGAGGGGTTTTAACACACAGTGTAATGTTTAAAATGTGGTCTAACACAGGTAATGTCTTCGGGGTGTAGTCTAACAAAATGTAATGCTTCAGGGTGGTCTAACACACAGTGTAATGTCTTCGGGGTGTGGCAACACACGTGTAATGTCTTCAGGGTGTGGTCTAACAAAAAGTGTAATGTCTTCGGGGTGGGGAAACCTTTTAATGTTTTCGGGGTGGGGTCTAAACACAGTGAAAATTGCAAGGGTGGTTAACACACGGTTTTGCCCGGTGTGGTTAACACAGTGAATTTTCAGAGGGGAAACTAATACCCCCAGGGGTTTCTTTTTTTTTAAAATTTTGTGCTAAAAACTAATTTTTGATATATGTTATTTCAAAAAAATTTTTGGTTTATGAGGTCGAGTTTAATGACTCCGGGGTTTTTCTTCTCGCTTACTACAGTCTGGGGTTTTTGTGTGATCAACAAAACTTTTATCACCATTTCATCAGTTTATCACCATTATTATTATTATTATTATTAAATCGTATGGAAACAAATTAAGCTAAAATCTTATCTGAAACTTTGGCTCGGGAAAATTTCAACTTAGAAAATTAGGTGATCAGCACGGGGATTTGCGAGTTTTCTGTTCACTTTTTTTTTTATGGATTTTTTGAAAAAAAAAAAAAAAAAAAAAAGAATCTTTTTTGGGGGTCAAGAATGAAGCTGTAGTCTGCACTATCTTTTTTATATTATTTATGTCCTCTAGATGCTTGTTATACATTTGCTAAAAATGCTTTTTCAAGCGAATGAACTCGGCTGTAGAGAATTTAGAATTTGTATTTTTCATGTGATGTCAGGATGTTGCAGTGAATTACCGTCAGGATAGTTTAGGATATCTGAATATTGATAAGGTTTTACTATGGCAGTGCCCCCGACCACTGGTACAGTGCATGCACGACCACTAGTACACCCACACACGACCACTGGTACACCACAACACGACCACTGGACACCACACACACGACCACGGTACACCACACACTCGACCACTCGTACACCACACTCCGACCACTGGAAAAACCACACTGGTACACCACACACACGACCACTGGTACACCCACACGACCACTGGTAACAACACACACAACCCGGCATCACACGCACGACCACTGGGGACCACTGGCACTAAAACACGACCACGGTACACCCACACGAGCACGGTCCCTAAAAATACGACCACTGGTCCCTACACCCGACCACTGGTACACTACACACGACCACTGGACACCACACACTACCACTGGTACACCACACACACGACCCGGTACACAACGACCACTGGTACCCACACACGACCACTGGACACCACACACACGACCACGGAACCACACCACCCCAGGTCCCCAAACACGACCACGGGACACTACACACGACCACTGGTACACTACACCCCTACCACTGGTACACCACCCCCGACCACGGTACCCCACCCCGACGACTGGTACACCCCCCGCCACGGGTGCACCAAAAACCGACCACTGGCACACTACACAGACCACTGGCACACTACACACGACCATGGCACTAAACGCAAACCCCGGAACGGGTGGGGGGGGAAAACCAGGGAGTGAGTCTTAAAGTGAAACTTCGCACAAAAAAATGGGAGCAATGGCCCGTCCAAGGAGGTACTACTGAAATCCAACCATTACCATTCAAAATGTGTTCACACTGGGGGGTTTTAAGGGGTTTTAAAATACCGACTGGAAAAAGGGATTTTTTTTTATTTACGAGTCGACTTAAATTATTTCTACAAGCTTTTCCAGATTTTGATTAGCTAAATTTATCCTACCATTGAAAAAGGCGGCAAACATAAATCAATCCGGGATATAATTTTACTAGTACGAGTTTTTTTTCATGAATTCACCCGCCCTATATAAAATTTTTCTTTTCAGCAAAAAAAACCCCCAAAATTTTTGCACAAAAAATTCTCATTTTTAACCTCCCCTAATATCTGATTGGTCCTCGGCTTGTTGCAAATTAAAGAGTTAGTGGTTGTCACATCCAGACTTGTCATTGCAATATATTTGTAATGGTTGCATGTGATAGACTTTTCATCAGTAGTACTCACCCATGGTGTCTGGGTTCGTTCTGATCCGGCGCACTCACTGTCGTAGTTCCCAGTCGCCTTTAGAGGGGGGTACCCCTGAAAAACAGGGACACTGCTTCAAATGTCTACTGCTACCGGCAACTTGTGCCAGTTAGGTATACGATGGGTACAAGACCCCTCGGTGGTACGAGCGGTACCGGGATTCCGCAAAGGTACCGTCACAGAAAGCGACAAGTGCTGGCCAGAGTGTGGCAGTTATCCACGGGATGCGAAGGGTTCGGACCGCGGGATGCGACAGGTCCACGCCACGGCGTGAGACGGTACCAAGTGGCACAGGTAAGGTGAGCAGGTGAAACTAGCAAGTGTACACACACGGTGGAGGCGTGGTTACGACTGCGTTGCCGATGTATTGCTGCCTTTTATAAGCCACGGTTGCTCACTTGTCTTTCTCGCCCCTCTGAACACGCCTTCCACCACTCCTACTCGTCCCTTCCCTCCCTTATTCCCTCCTTCCTACCCTACTCTCATCCTTATTTCCTTCTTTTCTCTCTCGCGATCACGACTTCACGGCCTCTTTCATCTTTTCCCCCACTCCATAACTCCCACACACTCCTCTCTAATGATAATGACATAATGTTTGTGTTATGATATTTTAGGGACATTTTGCCCCCCAGAGACTTTATTAGTTGAGAATGAGTTCATCATGGTCTGGCGAGGGCTGAGGTCTCTGGCGAGGTAGTGAGGTTTTCGGGTGATTGCAGTATTAATTATAGGTCGGATCGTTTTTAAAACCTTGGAGATGGTGCATGATCCAAAGATTTGTGAAATGATGTTAGTGGAGATTAATGCAATTTCCAAATACAGGCTGCTTCCTTGATCTGCTTTCTTGATAGCTAATTTTACTTCAGGAAGTTCATCGGAAGGTTACAGGTGTCACGATGTACCGTACACGTGTTGCTATGTCGTCCCTTTGGTAAGCATAACTGTTTCCTGATATACTTGTGTTTAATAATGTAGACCCTTTACTATTAAAGGAAAAGGATTTAGGAGTTCGGGTTAGCAGTAATCTAAAATAAAGACAGAAATTTTTGTGTTCGCAATAAAGAAACAGAACCCCTTGGCTTCTATCAAGAAGCATAAATAATGGAGCCCTAAAGTTGTTCTTCAACCTATTTTCCTTGGTTAGGCCTCCATCTAGATTATGCTCCCTTTTTTGGTCATATTAAAATGGATATAAATGCTCTGAAAATTACAAAAAAAGGATGACAAGTTGTTTTCCTTTATCAGAAATTTTTCCCTATGAGGGGGGGCCGGAGGGCCCAAATCTAACTCTCTAAAAAAACGAAGAATTAGGGGGATATGATTGAGGTGTAAAAGGGGAAAAAAGGAATAAAAAAAGGGGATGTAAATAGCGTGCTAAAAATATTTTGTATTGACAGGACTGAAGCAATTTTTTAAGTTGGATAAATTCAGATTCAAAAGGGGAATATGGGAAAGCATTGGGGAATAGGGGTTTTGGATGGGGGAAAACAAACTCCCAATTAAAAGTTATAAAAGGCTAAAACTTTTGTATTTTTAAAAATGGGGTAGATAAATATATGGGGTGGGTGGGGGGGGTGTGATTTGGGACCCGACTAGTTTGTGCTACTAGGTCAGATGGGTGCCCTTCCTTAAGTGAATGTAACCTGACCTGGGCTGGGTCGGGGCATTGGTTTGCCGGGGGGAGACTTGGTAACCCGGGGCAAGTAGAGTGAAGGCTCCACCCTCCGTACGATAATCGATATCTCGTCGTTGAGCAGCTTTTAAAGCGGTTTTTTCACAGTTTCTTGATGATAAAAGCAGTTTTAACCTGGGCTCAACCCAGCGGGCTAGAAACCCAATGAAGCCATGAAGTGTTTATCTGGAGAGGGTTTGGGGGGGCAACGCCCCTGGGCTCGGTTTGAGACCAGGCCTCTGGGGATCAGGGTCTGATCAAACAGGCTGTTACTGCTAGCCGCACGCAAACTGACGTACGAACCACAGCACGGTTGGTGTAGCTTTTTTTCCTTAGAGTTCTTTGTGTCACCCACAACAGTCGACAAACACCCAGGTACCTACTTCTGATATGTGAACAGGGTGAAAAAACTATCCCCAAGGAAATTGCCTAATTTCTACCTGCGCCGGGATCGAATCACGGGTCCTTCTTTGCCTCACGACCCACGAAAATCCAGTGTACATCTCTGACTTTCATGGCTGTATGCCTCCTTGATGTCGCTCACTCTAATGGTGTCTATCAAGTAATGATTCTAGTAAATGAGAAAGATGGGAGAAAAGAGGGGAAAGGGCTCAGTTGGTATCAGAAGGCTGAGAGGAACTGGCTGGTGTCCCCGCTACCTTATTCTGAGAAAATTTCTCTCACCTCCTTTTTATTCTTCCAACACTGTATAGCTCCTAAACAAAGGGAAACGGGGAAAGATCTTGAGCTGAAGTTTTCCCACCCCCCGTGGCGTCTTGCGCTGCGGACTGTATTAGAAAGAATACGCACACACATAAAACACACACACTCACCTAGTTGTACTCACCTAGTTGGGTTGGGGGGGCGATTAAGCCCTGGCCCCCCCTCTTCACTGGCCGCTTTTGGGGTCATTTCCCCCTGCGCCATGAGCTTTATCATACCTTTTTTTAAAGCTATGTATGGAACCTGCCTCCACTACATCGCTTCCCAAACTATTCCACTTCCCAACCACTCTGTGACTGAAGAAATACTTCCTAACATCCCTGTGATTCATCTGAGTCTTCAACTTTCAACTGTGTCCCCTTGTTGTTTGGGCTGGTGTGGGTTCCAAACTGGTGCTGCATACTCCAGTATGGGCCTAACGTACACAGTGTACAGGATCCTGAACGTTTTTTTATTAAGATGTCAGAATGCTGTTCTTAGGTTTGCTAGGCGCCCATATGCTGCAGCAGTTATTTGGTTGATGTGCGCCTCAGGAGAGGGCCAGGTGTTATACTCACCCCAAGATTTTTTTCCTTTGATTGAGGTATGTAGTCTCTGGCCCCCAGACTGTACTCCGTCTCCGGTCTTCTTTGCCCTTCCTCAATCTTCATGACTTTGCACTTGGTGGGGTTGAACTCCAGGAGCCAATTGCGGGACCAGGCTTGCAGCCTGTCCAGATCCCTTTGTAGTTCTGCCTGGTTCTCGCCCGATTGAATTTTCTCATCAACTTCACATCATCTGCAAACAGGGGCACTTCAGAGTCTATTCCTTCCGTCATGTCGTTCACAAATACCAGAAACAGCACCGGTACTAGGACTGACCCCTGTTGAACTCCCTCGTCACCAGCGCCCACTCTGACACCTCTCCACGTACCATGACTCGCTGCTGTCTTCCTGACAGGTATTCCCTGATCCATTGTAGTGCCTTCCCCGTTATCCCTGCCTGGTCCTCCAGCTTTTGCACTAATCTCTTGTGTGGAACCGTGTCAAACGCCTTCTTACAGTCCAAGAATGCAATCTACCCACCCTCTCTTGTCTTACTGCTGTCACCCTGTCATAGAACTCTAGTAGGTTTGTGACACAGGATTTTCCGTCCCTGAAACCGTGTTGGCCGTCGTTGATAAGCTCATTCCTTCATTCCTTTCTAGGTGTTCCACCACTCTTCTTCTGATAATCTTCTCCATGACTTTGCATACTTTCATGTCAGTGACACTGGTCTGTAGTTAATGCTTCATGTCTGTCTCCTTTTTTAAAGATTGGGACTACATTTGCTGTCTTCCATACCAGGTAGTCTCCCTGTTTCGATAGATGTATTAAATATTGTTTTTAGGGTACACATAGCGCCTCAGCTCCCTCTCCAGGACCCATGGAAGATTGATCCGGCCCATCGCCTTTGAGGTATCTAGCTCACTCAGCAGCCTCTTCACTTCTTCCTCGGTCGCGTGTATTGTGTCCAACACTTGGTGGTGTACCCTCCTCTCTGTCTTTCTGGAGTACCTTCTGTCTCCTCGATGAACACTTCTTTGAATCTCCTGTTGAGTTCCTCCCCACTTCGGGTCATTTCTTTTGATCTCTCCTCCTCCTTCCTTCCTTCCTTAGCCTGATCACCTGGTCCTTGACTGTTGTTCTCCTCCTGATGTGGCTGTACAACAGCTTTGGGTCAGATTTGGCTTTGCTGCTATGTCATTCTCGTACTGTCTTTGGGCCTCCTTCTACCTGTGCATATTCATTTCTGGCTCTACGACTGCTCTCCTTATTCTCCTGGGTCCTTTGCCTTCTGTACTTCTTCCATTCCCTGGCACACCTGGTTTTGGCTTCCTGCACCTTTGGGTGAACCATGGGCTCATACTGTTTTTTCGCTTCTCCTGTTACCCTTGGGTATAAACCTCTCCTCAGCTTCCTTGCAAATTGTTGTCATATATTCCATCATCTCGTGTACTGACTTCCCCGCCAGCTCTTTGTCCCCCTGAACTCCGTGCAGGAAGTTCTTCATGCCCACGTAGTCACCTTTCTTGTAGTTTGGTTTCATTCGTGCAGCCCTTCCTGCTTTCCCCTCCACTTGTAACTACTATGTATTCGAAGCTTAGAACCCTATGATCACTGGCCCAAGGAGGCTTTCATGTGTGATGTCCTCAATATCTGCACTACTCAAGGTGAATACTAGGTCCAGTCTCGCTGATTCGTCCCCTCCCCTGTCTCTGGTAGTGTCCCTTACGTGTTGGTACATGAGATTTTCCAGTACAACCTCCATCATCTTAGCCCTCCACGTTTCTTGGCCCCCATGTGGCTCTAAGTTCTCCCAATCGATTTTCTTATGGTTGAAGTCACCCATGATCAGTAGCTTCGCCCTGCTCGCACGAGCCCTTCTGCCACTTCAGCCAGTGTGTCAACCATCGCTCTATTACTCTCATCATATTCTTGCCTTGGCCTCCTGCTGTTCTGTGGTGGATTATACATTTGCAATTACCACCTTGGGACCTCCAGACTGTAGCATTCCTACTATGTAATCCCCAGCTTTCTGTCTCCCTCTCCAGCTCGTCAAAATCCCATCGGTTTATGATCAGCAGTGCCACTCCTCCCCCCCTGTTCCCTCTTTGTGGGGGTTAAATTGAGGAGCCAGTTGCTAGACCAAGCTTCCAGCCTGTCCAGGTCTCTTTGTAGTCCTGCCTGATCCTCATCCGATTTAATCCCCCCCATTAGCTTCACATCATTTGAAAAAAGGGAAATTCTGAGTGTATCCTTCCGTCCTGTTATTCACATATACCAAAAATAGCACTGGTCCAGAACTGCCCCCTTTTGGGGAAAACCCCTCTCGTCACAGGCGCCCCCTTGAACATCGTCCGTCCCGTGTACCGTGACTTTTTGTTGCCCCCCTGTCAAATATTCTCTGATCTATTGCAGTGCCCTTCCTGTTATATGTGCCTGATCCTCTAGCTTTTGCACAATCTCTTGTGAGGAATGTGTCGAAGGCCTTCTTGCAGTCCAAGAAAATGTAATCTACCCACCCTCTCTCTCGTGTCTTACTTCCGGGACCTTGTCATACAACTCCCGTAGGTTTGTGAAAAGGTTTTTCTTCCATGAACCGTGCTGGTTGTTGTTTATAACTTTTTCCGTTCTAGGTGCTCCACCACTCTCCTCCTGATAATCTTTCCATGACTTTACATAGTAT
>WNWK01047512.1:0-13899 GCA_009830355.1 Cherax destructor | reverse complement strand
GACACACAACCCAGAACAACGTCGAAAATCACTGTCTAGTGTATTCTCTTGAACAGAGTTACACAGAGTTCTGAGAAGTATGATTCGCCTCACCAACGAATGCATACTCTACCCAACATAGTCTAATGTCGAGAAAACAAGAGTGAGGTGTTGACTCGACGAGGGCAGCAAGCCAGAGAGAGAGAGGAAAGAGGAACAACCACCCGGCTCAGGTGTGTCCAGAGACTGACTCCTCTCAGCAACTAGACGCCGGCAGCGTAACAGTAGTTTGCCAACACCAAATGACCACTTCAACACAATAATATAAAATATTACATCCTACCTAATAAATATAGCTAAGTCAAATAATAGTCTAATAATAATATAAAGCAAAATATTAACGATTTAGCTATTATCGAGAATATTCGCAATATAAAATTATAGAAAATGGAAATATACATTATATACATTGAGGCCCAATTCAGGGGGCGCAATACAGCTTCCTTGATTTTACGTGAATTTTTCTTGGCCACAATGGTAGCGATGGTAGAAAAGGGTTTACCATACAGCCTGGCCAGCTCACTGATACGCACTCCACTTTCATATTTTTCTATTATCTCCTTCAGTTCTATCGTACATGTATTTCTGTTCCTCTTTGCCACAGGCTTACCACTAGGATCTTTCCTTGGACCCATGGTAGCTTATTTAGCAGTTGCAAGCACTAAAAACAGTGGAATAATGACAATATACTGGTATGAATGCGTGGGTGTGGGTGGGTGGTCGCTCGCTTGTAAACAATAGCACACTGACGCTCCCTGGAGTGCGCGCTCAGCTGGGCGCCACGTGGACACATCCGGTACGAATGTCGTTACACGAAGCAAACATCGTTACTCGCAATCATTTTTTTTACGTTATAAATATCGTTACTCGAAAATAACGTAAGATGACAGCATCGTAACACGAGGTATGACTATTAGAATTTTAGGGAACAAATTTTATGGTAGTATATAACTGTTATAGGGTGATTCATAACACTATTCATGGACGGTGGGTATAAACTGCACTCTATTCTGATTCTGTTAACCCAACCTCACTCAGGAATGTTTTTAGTTCATATTCTGTAGAGATGAAGTACCTCTTCCCAGTGGGCTGTTTCCTAATTGCAATTTTACCGTCCCTCACAAAGCACTGATGGATTGTTTGGCCATTGCGTAATTTTCTTAGTCAATAAAGGAGGTTTTGTCTTGTTTTGGTAAGGCATTCATTGACATACACATCTGATTTCATAGATAAGGATGTTTTTAGCAGGTTATTTCTTTGCAAGCTGGTATTGAATTTTAATAGCACTGTTTTTTTCCCTGCGTGGTAGCCCATCAGTTTGCAATCTTTTAGTTCATTACTACGTATGTTTAGGTGAAGGTGGTCCTTGATAAGTTGAGAAATATTGCTTTAGTTTTCGTCGAATTTGGTTTTCGTCAGACTCTCTGGAACGAATTAAAAATGAAAACCGAGGTTCCACTGTAGTTTAACACCCAAGTACAGTATGGCATTTATTTCCTGCAAGGTAAACAGAAGTAGTTGGTGTAAGAAGACTTGCTTCTAAAAATAATTTACATACTGTATACAGTGGTACCGACTTCACGAGCAGCTCCCAACTCGAACAATTATGTAAGTGTATTTCTGTAAGTGCTTTTGTAAGTGTAATTTTGGGGTCTGAAACAGATTATCTAATTTACATTATTCCTTATGGGAACAAATTCGTTTAGTATCGGCACTCAAACAGCCTTCTGAAACTAATTAAGCTCGTAACAGTGGTACCTCGGTTAATGATATTTTTCGTTCCAGAATGCTGTTCAAGTGCCATTACCAAACGAATTTATCCCTATAAGGAATAATGTAAAATAGACTAGTCGTTTTAGACCCCCAAAAATACACTTACAAAGGCATTTAAAAAAATAAACTTACATAAAAGGGCGAGTTTGGGGACCATCATAAACCGAGGTACCACTGTATATAATAGACACTTGCATATCGTACAGGTTACATTCCTGAAATTGGCACTAATGTAATATCGTATTATGTAAAGTGAAAATATACAAAAATATAGGGTTACATTTTTAACATTTAAAAAAAAAGTCCAATTTTTTTTTAATTTTGCAACTTGTCAAAAATAATTTTCATATCTAGCACTGCAGTTTCATTGCCTACTGGCTCATGCTAGGCAGGTCCTTCTTCAATCCAAACCCATCTCACATCTTAAAAATAGCTTGGAGAAATATACAAGTGAGAAGGGTAGGGTTTGAGGAAGACCTGCCTAGCATGAACCAGTAGGAATACTGCAGTGTCCCTCTGTTCTTATGTTATTGTGATATCCTGTAGTTTCATTTTCACTGGTCAGGTACCAGGAAGCTCCTGTGGAAAGGGTTAATGTCATCCTGTACAGTATGTTAGATGTGTGGTAGGCAGTATCAACTACGTACTACCATTATTACCTGTCACCACCATTGCCACTACCTGCCATCATGCATCACAAAAAATGTCACTTTTTCTGACCAAATTATACCATTGATTACTGTTGCTTGTTGATATTCTAGAGGGTTGATGTGACCCTGTTCATTACCTGTAAATTATTTCTGAGGGTGGCTACCAGCCTGTGCAGATTTTTAATACTGTTAAAGAAAGGATTGCTGTATATTGGAAGAGGATGCCTTCTAGAACTTACATCAGCAAGCAAGAAAAAATGCACCTGGATTCAATTCGGCAAAAGATCCTTTCAGCTTATATCAGGTGAATTTAAGTGCAGGCCTATGCTTATTTATTGCTCAAGTGAGGGCATTAAAGATATGCAGACAGAAGACATGCATAAACTCTTCGATGATGATATTGGTAGATATCCAGAAGAAATATTGGAGAAGCACATTTCCCAGATAGAAGGGATACAGATAAGAGAAGATGAGGAGGAAGAACTTAAACCTAAGCCATTCACTCCAGCTAATCAAATTTATCAGTGCTGATAATGCAGGTAAACTTCCAGACTTCTTCACTGAAAAGGAGCCTGACACATCTAGAAGCATTGTTGTGAAGTAGTCTGGAGAAGCTGATGCCTTATCAGCAGTTTCCCTGGTTGTTTAGTGCTTAGTTTTGATTATAATAATTATCAGCAGTTTAAAGTACTGCAGGTTAAAACACAGCAGAGGTGCATGACAGAATATCTGAGGGTTCCAGTAAGTAACAGCTCAGCACTGACTTGATCCATCTACCTCGGCTATCTACCTCAGCCCATGAACCCCAGCCATCCACCTAATCCCAGGTGTTGTTTGTTAAATCTGATTGTTCATAACGATAATGAACAAGTGATTTAATGGGCTTTGGATGGCAAATTATTTAGCATACCACAACAATAATTAATTATTCTGATTTAATGGACTTTGCTGTTTGCAAGTGCTGTCCAGCTACAGATTTTGTCCTTTAAGTCCATAATCCATTAAATTGGAGTCTGTTAAAGCAGTTTTACTCTTTAATATCAAATTTTTTAATTATATACAGTGGACCCCCGAGTTTCGGTCACCTCAAAAATCGAACAGTTATGTAAGCTTAATATTGTAAGTGCTTTTGTATGTGTATTTTTGGGAGTCTGAAACTGACTAACCTACTTTACATTTTTCCTTACGGGAACAAATTCGTTCAGTAATGGCACTTGAACAGCCTTCTGGCATGAATTATGACCAAAACTCGGGGGTCCACTGTACGTATATGATTTAAAGTAAGCATAATACAGTACTACAGTACATTATAGTTACACTGAATGTTGATACTGTCTTGCTCACTGAAAGTGATGTTTCCATGGTCCTAAGTAGTTACTGAAATATGAAATGAACCCAAATCCAAAAGTAAGATAATTTTGTATTATTAGTGGTTTTCTAGTTTCAGGAACCTAAAGGAACTTAACCCTTTTGAACTTAGAGCGATAACAGTACAGGAGGCCCTCCACATTCGCGAGGGTTAGGGGATCAAGAACCTTGCAAATGTTGAAAATTCGGGAATGTTTGGTGCGTAAATATATTGTAGGGAATTATAATAATAGCATTTACTTAGCCTAACAATACTGCTTCCTTAACCTATTGAACCATGAACAATCATAAAACACATGAAAACATCGTAAAATATTGTATATACATGTTATGGTTTAATAACAAATAATGAACAAACAAAACACTCACCACTCGTAAGGTTGGGCAGACAAACTCTGATGACTTGTGATAATGACGATGATGATGGTGATGGTAGTTAGCCATGCAGTTACTGATGACAGTTGAATGGAGGTGATTATATGGAGTGTAACTGCATGGCATGATGAGTCTAGTGTGTGGATTCTATCTCTTTACTGCCATCGTCACTGCCGATAATAGGTGGCTGGGCATTCGCGAATGTTCGAAGCTCGCGAAAGTGGAGGGCCTCCTGTATACAGGTTTTTCCTTCCTTCATAATGATTTGCTTTATTTGAATTTGCTATTATGTGTTGTCTTATTTCTATCAGTAACTCCATATCTTTGATACATCCACTATATGCAGTTGGTATGGTTTGCAAAGCATAGTGAAGATTCTTATAATGCAGAATTATTTCTAGACTGAATGAGTTTAGTATAGCTAATATGGGCTTGGAACACATTGAGCATAAAACGAGGGACAATAATAGAAGAGGTCTGAGTATTCTGTCTTGGGGAATACATTTATTGGCAATGTGGTCGAGATATTATATATTGATGTCTTTCTGTTGAATGGGATTGTCTAAGCTGTGAGCATGAACCATACTATTATTTTAACCTTATTATTTCTACTACTAATAATCTTATTACTCTGACTTCTTTTATTTCTACTGCTATTGTTCCTGATACAGTAGATAAAAGCACAAAGTGCTGACAGTGATGTAGAGTTGGATTAATTTTCTCTGAATGACTCCCACAGGTTTAACATTTATTAATATTACTGTATTAGTGTTAATTCACATGATATTTTATCCAGTTGCATAAAATACCTGAATGACAAAACATATTAAGTGGTCCACTCCCTGTGTGGTGTTAATTCTTTACCATAAAATCTCTTACTCTGATATCATTCACTAAAATTACTCCTAATACTATTATGCTATTTATTCCAAGTGCTGTTACTTTTACTCTTATTCCTACTATTCTTACACCTGCTCCTACTGCTGTTACTCTTATAAATATTTTATTCTCAGATCCATCATATACTGTGCAGCTTATTAGTGTTATATGTAATACTTTGTTACAATATAGTGGCACTCACTGCATGGAGTTTTACACAGTTCACTTTATTATTTCTTCCTAAATTGTTGATTGTTGTACAGTTTTTTATTTCTGTAACATTGCTCAATTTTTGTTTCCCTTATTTACAGTTTCTTCATTGATTAAACTTTGCAAATGAAATATCAAAAAGCTTGTTATTTCTCGTTTTGTGTATGGGTTCTCTTGCAAACAACCCTTTCACTGTTCAGACCCCCGAAATTAAAAGTGCTCACAGTGTCCACAGTTATAAAATAAAAAAGCTTTTAACCCCTTCAGGGTCCAAGCCATAGATCTACACATTGTCCACAGGGTCCAAGAATTTTCAAAATATTTTTTTTTTCATTTTTTCTTATGAAATGGTAGAGAATCTTTTTCTGAAGGTAATAAAACAAAAAGTACGAAATTTGGTGGAAAACTGACGAAATTACACTCGCAAATTTTACTGTGTCAGCGATATTTACATATCGGCAATTTTGCCCACTTTGATTCCTATTTTAAGCCAATTACATTATTCCAGTCAACCAAATTCTTAGCTATTTCATTAGTATTACTTTTATTTTATCGATTGAGCACAAGAAGCTGCCCAATCAACTATTTCAACTAGCCAATAAAGTGATCAGAAATTGGTAATTTCGCCAATTTCACACAAAGTTTAAAATATTCCAATTTCAAAACAGCGTTCAGAATAAACAATGCAGGCATTCCTGGTACTAAAATAACATTTCCTCTGTTTATTAGTTATGTTTCCAGGCTTTACAGATGAATTCCATTTTGATTTTTTATTTACATAAAGAATTTTTATTCACACCAAAAAATAGATGAATTACTCTTATGCAATATTGTAATAATTGTGTAAAGACTATCAGTGCATTTGTAAACATATATTAGACCCACCAGTTGATGTGTATTGGTCGTGTGATGTGATTTGTTTACTCTTGAAAATCAGCAAAAATCAAACATTTCCACTACTTTGAGCTCAATTAGAAGCTATTTTCAGTACTAAATTCAATCAAAATCATCTCTATTTCTGTAAAATATCTTCCATTCTATCAAATGAGACCAAGAAACCGCGAATACAACCGTAAAAACCAGATGAAAATACACCACAGAGTTGCTGTTTTAATCGAAAAAGTTTTTTTTTTCTCATTATGCACTGCGTGCTTCAGGATTTACTTCATATGGTGCACACTTACCACATAGATGCATTCTCTCATATCTAGGCCCAAATTTACCAATCACAGCTTATCTGAGTGAGCTGAGCTCATGGTGTAGATCTGTGGTTTGGACCCTGTGGACAATGCGTAGATCTACGGCTAGGACCCCCAACGGGTTAAAATGATAGAGAATCTTTTTCTGAAAATGATGACACCAAAAATATGAACTTTGATGAAAACTTACAGAATTATGTAGGTGAATAGTGGTTTGGGCACAATTTATGCATCAGCAGTTTCACCGACTTCGAGTCCTATACTATTCACAATTCTATCAAATTCTTTACTATTTTGCTAGTATGGCTTCTTTTCTATTGATTGAGCACAAGAAATCACCCATTCAGCTATCAAAACCACCCTATATAGTGCACAGAATTTGGCAATTTGCCAATTTTATGCAAAATTAAAAAAAATTCAAATTTAAAAACAGAGTTCAAAATAAACACTGCAGACATTCCAGGCACTAACACATTTCCTCTGTTTATTAATCACATCCCTTGGCCTCTCCTGTATTACACTTGCCTTCCATTTTGAATTCGTTATCACACAAAAAATCAGAGATTTACTCTATTTCTCAGATTAAATATAACCAGGCTGATTGCTCATGGTTTATGGCACCCAAATAATTTAATTAGTTTTAGTAAAAACTCATAAAACAAGCAGGAGGGTGTAGAGAGGGCCTTGCCCATCCTCAGAAAAATTTGGCAAAAATCAAGTATTTCTGCTACTTTGAGGCTGACTTCAAGCTGCTTCTGGTCCTGGATCCAAACAATATCATCATGCACAGCATGAGGCAGGATCTTTTATATACTGTAGACACACGCTGCACAGAGCCATTCTCTCATATCTAGGCCAAAATTTACCTCTCACAGCTTATATGAGTGAGCTGAGCTCATAATGTAAGATTTTTGTGGCAGACCCTGGTGTCAATGTCTTGGATCTACATGTGATGGACAGTAAAAGGGTTAAGAAGACTCCACTCTGGATTAGCATTATAATTAGTAGTCCTGAAGATAAAATGAAAAGTATACTGTGTATGAACACGCTGCATGTGTACTAATTTTAAAGATTTGATTACAGGTGATGTATTTTGTTAAAAACTGGTGAAATAATTGGTTTAAGGTACTGGGGTATTACATTGATCACAATGCACAGATACCATAAGCAGTACCAAGCATGGAGAGAGAAGAGAGTGATCTGTTGTTGCTTCTCCTGCTACTGTTACTCCTAATCAGAGGAAATTAATTACCGGTAGGGAGTCTATAAGCGCCTTACAAAACAGCTGTTGTAAATGCTTTTGAGTAGTACACTACTCTTTGGGAACAATTTTCCTTTCACTGGTCTGCTTTGAATATCAGTGATTGCATTAGGTATAAACATGTACTGTATTATTTTCTTAGTGCACCTGAAGTTACTTATGTACTTGGGTACTGAGACAACCTAAATTTAGCTCTAGATGCCTGTCACTTGGGCATTGTTAGTTTTTCTATGTGTACTTAGAGTTGATCACTGCCAATGTGAGTCCTCGATTAGCTAACTTCTTGCCTTAAAAGATGTGCTGAATAGATATGAATAGTATGTGGCATGTTTAATATAGGAAAATTTATAAATGTGAAAGATTGTGATAATAGATAATAATTTTTATGCTACACAGATTTCATCATAAACATAAATATCTTTGTAAAGTTAATGAATATAGATTTATAACAAGACATAGTTTACAGTATTTAGGAGTAGAAAGACAAGTATATACAAACTATTGTAAAAAATAAGAGATTTTTTATTAATCACAAAAATAACATAAGTAATTATTTGACCTGCAAGTACGTATTTCAAGGAACATTTGATTTAATGGGATGTGACTGGGATAGCAGGGCAGAATTGTAAATGGGGTAAGGATGTCTTTTAAAAACTAATTTTAGCTGTAAAAGTTTGTCTTACTTTGCAAAGAGAGAGAGAAACAAAGGCATAAGCATTATGTATTTATTAGCCGATTTTGTGCTACCATAAAATCTAGCAAATTAATTGCTCCATTTCATACTTCCACAGTAGTTTTCTTAATTCTGGCTTGCAAGTAATTTTTCTGCATTTATATGGCACCAAACTCAGATTTGTTTCTAGGTGCAGTAGGTTTAATTGTGTGTTAGATTGCAGTGAAATGTGCAAAGATGGCAACTCTTAACTTATGATTTTAATCCTGTAACTAGACAGACAGTGAGACATTGTCATACATAATAAGGTCATTCATTTATGGTACAGTACTCTTGACACTTCAAAGTCTAGGGAAGTTAATTCTTCTCATATTGTGGCTACCATCTTAAAGAATATTGGAGGATACTGTACCACTAGACAAATTTGATAATATATGCAAAGCAGATTAATGCCATATTATACTCAAAGTAATACAGTGGCACCCTGGTTTACGTAATTCGTTCCAGAATGCTGTTCAAGTGCCGTTACCAAACGAATTTGTTCCCATAAGGAATAATGTAAAATAGATTAATCCTTTTAGACCCCCAAAAATACACTTACAAAAGCACTTACAAAAATACACTTACATAATTGTTCGAGTTTGGAGCAGTACGTAAACCGGGTTCCACTGTATATAGAGTATCTTAGTGAGACTGACTTTGTTAAGATAGTTTTTTAATGCAAATGCTGTTGAAGAGAAGCGTAGATATTCAGCTTGTGGTACCAGTCTACTTAATTTATATAAAATATATTTTATTGATAAAATAGCTAAGGAATATTCAAATCCAACAATAAGAACTCTTGTGTGTGATAATTTTTTGTATACAAATATAAGATGATTAAGAAAATTGGTGTTGAATGTGCTCGTGTTTTACACAGTAGAGCTCCTCTTAATGACCAAATATTTAGCGTAATTTCAGTTAATGACCCCAAAAAAAACTAAGATCATATCCCCACTTCATGACTGCCCCCCATTCGTATAACAACTAAAATCCCTGTTGTAGACCCCCTCCCCCCAAGCCTGTAATTAACAAAGCCAGGATGATATTCATATTTTCATCTGATATTTTAACAATATTTCTTTAAATATTGCTGTAAACTGGTATAGTATGTTTGTATTCATAAGAAAAAAATTGACTAACAGAAACAGATTTGGGGTGTGGAAAATCCAATTAGCATATTTTGACCAAACTTTTAAGGGTGGCTTTTATTTTTGTTATTTTATTATGTATACCCTTTTGGACCAAATTAATTTTTTTTTTTGGGGGGGGGCCATATTGTATATGTATGATAAGCTCATATTATTTTGTTAAACATTTTAGAAGTGTGGAATCTGCACGGTTGTAGGTATATATGATCACAGGCTCTCTTGAATTTTTAACAAGATCTTAAATATTCTTCCAAAATGATTTTTATCGATAGTCATAAGAAATGCGTAACTGAAATACTGTCAGTGATTTTGGTTTGGGAAATCCAGTAAGCCTATTTTGAATGAAAATTTTTGGTCTGTATTCAGTTTAACTGTGTGCACCAAGTCAACAGGGTGCCCTGGTGGCCTGGTGGCTAAAACTCTCGCTTCACACACGGAGGGCCTGGGTTCGATTCCCGGCAGGGTGGAAACATTTCAACGTGTTTCCTACACCTGTTATGTTCACCTAGCAGCAAATAGGTACCTGGGTGTTAGTCGACTGGTGTGGGTCGTATCTTGGGGGACAAGATTGAGGACCCCAATGGAAATAAGACACAGTCCTCGATGACGCACTGACTTTCTTGGGTTATCCTGGGTGGCTAACCCTCCTGGGTTAAAAATCCAAAGAAAATCTTATCTTATCTTACCTTAACAGAAAATGGACATGGCTTTATTTTCAACATTTCTAATTATTGCTTTGAATTGGTTTATATTGGCATTCATAAGAAAAAAATTAACTTTAAGAAAAGAGATTTAGGCATAAGAATTCTAAAGTGTATTTTGAATAAAATCCTTTTTTTTTTTTTTTTTTTTTTTTTAATGTCTTGCACCAAATCAAAACAAAAGGAAAACCTGACCAGATGAAGTATGACTCAATTTTGTATTATATTTTCTTCAGGTGCTTTTGGATCAAATTACAGTGGACCCTCGGTTTTCGTTCACCTCCAAACTCGAACAATTATGTAAGTGTATTTTCGTAAGTGCTTTTGTAAGTGTATTTTTGGGGGTCTGAAATGACTAATCTAATTTACATTTGTCCTTTTGGGAACAAATTCGTTCAGTAATGGCACTCAAACAGGATTCTGGAAAGAATTTTTAACGAAAACCGAGAGTCCACTGTATTTTCTTTGTACAGTAGGGTCCTACTTTATGGTGTTTTGCCTTACGGCGTTCCACTAATGCGGACATTTCAAATTATGACCAAAACTCGCTATACAGCTCCCACCACCTGACTTTATAATATGGTTACAGCGCACCACTCAGTTTGTTTACATTCTCCATGAGCACCGCGCCTACATTATGTCTGGAAACGTTCCAAAATTTCAAGTGTTTTAAAGTTATTTCATATTTTATATATACTCTGATAATTATACTTATGTGTATCTGTACCTACTTAAACTTACACACTGTGCTGGCATTCAGGTACAAGTTAAAATCACTAAGAGTGTCTTATTAGTCTCGAAGATGCCATATTAATAATGATGATAATAAAATGCAATAATAATCATTCTGAGGGGCATTAAATGTCATATACAGTGGTACCTCGAGTTACGATATTTTTTCGTTCGAGAATGCTGTTCAAGTGCCATTACCAAACGAATTTATCCCCATAAGGAATAATGTAAAATAGACTAGTCCTTTTACACCCCCAAAAATATACTCACAAAAGCATTTAAAAAAATAAACTTACATAAAAGGGCGATTTTGGGGACCATCGTAACTCGAGGTACCACTGTATTATGTTAACCCTTTCAGGGTCCAAGGCCATTTTTGGAAGGAGTGCACCAGTGTCCAAGAATTTAAAAAAAAAAAAATATTTTTTCGTATGAAATGGTAGAGAATATTTTTCTGAAGGTAATAAAACAAAACGTACGAAATTTGATTGAAAATTGCCGAAATTATGCTCTGGCGAATTTTGATGTGTCAGCGATATTTACGCATCGGCGATTTTGCCGACTTTGACTCTCATTTTAGGCCAATTACATTATTCCAGTCGACCAAATTCTTAGCTATTTCACTAGTATTACTTTTATTTTATCGATTGAGCACAAGAAATTGCCCAGTCAACTGTTTCAACTCCAAAATAAAGTGATTGGAAATTGGTAATTTAGCCAATTTAACTCGGTTAAAATATTTCAATTTCAAAATAGGGTGCAGAATAAACAATGCATTAGGCATTCCTGGCACTAAACTAACATTTCCTCTGTTCATTAGTTATGTTTTCAGTCTTTACAAATGAATTCCATTTTGATTTTTTGTTCACATAATGAATTTTTATTCAAACCAAAAAATCGAAGATTTACTGTTATGCAATATTATAATAATTGTACAAATAATATCAACACATTTGTGAACGTACATTAGACCCACCAGCTGGCGCGTATTATACGTGTAAGGTCATTTGTTTGTAAAAGGCATTCCTGGCACTAAACTAACATTTCCTCTGTTCATTAGTTATGTTTTCAGTCTTTACAAATGAATTCCATTTTGATTTTTTGTTCACATGATGAATTTTTATTCAAACCAAAAAATCGAAGATTTACTGTTATGCAATATTATAATAATTGTACAAATAATATCAACACATTTGTGAACGTATATTAGACCCACCAGCTGTCGCGTATTATACGTGTAAGGTCATTTGTTTACTCTTGAACATCGACAAAAATGTAACATTTCCGCTACTTTGAGCTCAGTTTCAAGTCATTTCCAGTACTAAAACCAATCAAAATCATCTCTATATCTGTAATATATCTTCCATTCTATCAAATGAGACCAAGAAATTGCAAATATAACTATAAAAAGTATACAAAAAAACACTGCAAAGTCGCTGTTTTAATCGAAAATTACGGTTTCAGTTTTTTTCTATCATTATGTACTGTGTGCTGCAGGATTTGTTTTATGTGGTGCACACTTACCACATAGATGTATTCTCTCATATCTAGGCATAAAATTTACCACTTAAAGCTTATCTGAGCGAGCTGAGCTCATGACGTAGAACTACGGTTTGGACCCAGAACTTGTTATATTCATCGGATCCTTTTTCCGATGGAACCTTTAACGAAAGTGCTCTTCTTATACGCACTGGTGTTCCATACCGTCAGCTCTATGTCCCTTCTTCCTTACATTACACCGCAGCCCGTATCCACTTGAATAAGTGGTATACACTCTGTTCTTTATATCTCTCCCTTCGGGCATTGTCTATCCCAGATGTTGATTTTCTGGTTTCTTCCTTACCGCCACCCCTTCTATTACTTGGCGATTTTAACGCGCACTACTTTCTCTGGGGAGGGTCGCACTGTGACTCCCGTGGCATTCAGTTGGAGGCATTTCTTGCTTCTCTTCCCCTCCATGTTTTAAATACGGGTACTCCTACCCATTTTGATCCCCGAACTCATTCTTTCTCCTGCATCGATCTTTCCATCTGCTCTTCATCAACTGTCCTTGACTTCACCTGGTCTGTCCTCCCGGACTTACATGACAGCGATCATTTCCCAATCATCCTAAAGTCCCCTCTGTTTTCTCCACCTCCTCATTGAATTACACTGGTCTGCATTTGGAATGTTTTTATTTTTTATTTTTATTCATGATTGTAAATATCTAAACTATTTTGCTCTATCATGTAAGGATTTTGAATAAAATACAAATTAATGATAAAAATGTGAATTTTTAATAAATTGTTACATTATTAAAATTAGGCAAATAATCATGGAAAAGCACATTGTTAGTTTTAAGAACATATGAATTCCAAATCAACATGAATCAAATCAAATGATTTTATTAAAAAAATACGCTCCTAATGGTTAGCATGCATATTGAATCAAAGGAAGGAGGACAGCTTTGATTTTCACTTGTGCTGTGCATCGAGACCATTACGTTTCAATAACCAGCAGTAATGCGCCACCATGCTGACATTCCATTTGCCCTAGTATCGAGTTTCCATGGTGCAAATATCCTGATGGAACCGCTATCCTTGTTCCTCACTGGGATTACAAATAAACACACACCAGTAAAGAGACAGGGCCAGGAACTGTGACTCGACCCCCACAAACACAAATAGGCAAATAATACAAAAACACTGCAAAGAGGCAGGGCCACGAGCAGTGACTCAACCTTTGCAATCATAAATAGGTGAGAACGAGTGCACATGCACTTGGAATGTACCTGGAGGGTGTTTCAGGGGTCAACGCTCCCACGGCCCGGTCGGTGACCAGGTCTTGTTTTGGATAAGGGCCTGATCAAC
>WNWK01047511.1:0-13899 GCA_009830355.1 Cherax destructor | reverse complement strand
AGAAAAACAAGTATAACGGCAGTACTTCTGCAAGCGGCAGGACTTGATGTTGCCGTCAGGTGAGCATCCAGCACCAAATTGTCGGGCTTATATCTCGGTAAGTACTGGCCCTAAAAACTTTTTTTAGCCTATACTTTTATAAAAATGCTCTTCATTTTTAAAAAAAAAATAATTTTTTTTTTCAAAATATTGGAGCAGTAGCGAGTGAACGTGAGATCTATGTGTGGACAGTTTAAGGGTTAAGAGTGTAGCAGGCATTCAGGGAGTGTAGCAGGCATTCAGGGAGTGTAGCAGGCATGCAGGAAGTGTAGCAGGCATGCAGGGAGTCTAGCAGGATGCAGGGAGTGTAGCAAGCATGCTGGGAGTGTAGCATTCATGCAGGGAGTGTAGCAGGCATGCAGGAGTGTAGCATGCATTCAGGGAGTTAGCAGGCATGCAGGAATACAGCAGGCATGCAGGAGGTGAGAGCATGCAGGGAGTGTAGCAGGCATGCGAGGGAGTGAAGCAGGCATGCAGGGAGTGTAGCAGGCATGCTGGGAGTGTAGCAGGCATGCTGGGAGTGTAGCATTCATGCAGGGAGTGTAGCAGGCATGCTGGGAGTGTAGCATTCATACAGGGAGTGTAGCAGGCATGCAGGGAGTGTAGCAGGCATGCAGGGAGTGCAGCAGGCATGCAGGGAGTGTAGCAGGCATGCTGGGAGTGAGCAGGCATGCTGGGGCTGTAGCATTCATGCAGGGAGTGTAGCAGGCATGCTGAGAGTGTAGCATTCATGCAGGGAGTGCAGCAGGAATGCAGGGAGTGCAGCAGGCATGAAGGGAGTGTAGCAGGCATGCAGGGAGTGTAGCAGGCATGCAGGGAGTGTAGCAGGCATGCAGGGAGTGTAGCAGGCATGCAGGGAGTGTAGCATTCATGCAGGGAGTGCAGCAGGAATGCAGGGAGTGCCGCAGGCATGAAGGGAGTGTAGCAGGCATGCAGGAAGTGTAGCAGGCATGCAGGGAGTGTAGCAGGCATGCAGGGAGTGTAGCAGGCATGCAGGGAGTGTAGCAAGCATGCAGGGAGTGTAGCAAGCATGCAGGGAGTGTAAGCAGGCATGCAGGGAGGAAGCAGGCATGCAGGGAGTGTAGCAGGCATGCAGGAGTGTAGCAGGTATGCAGGGAGTGTAGCAGGCATGCAGGGAGTGTAGCAGGTATGCAGGGAGTGTAGCAGGCATGCATGGAGTGTAGAGTATGCAGGAGTATAGTAGGCATGCAAGGAGTGTAGCAGGCATGCAGCGAGTGTAGCAGGCATGCAGGGAGTGTAGCAGGCATGCAGGAGTGTAGCAGGCATGCAGGGAGTGTAGCAGGCATGCAGGGAGTGAGCAGGCATGCAGGGAGTGTAGGATGCATGCAGGAGTGTAGCAGGTATGCAGGGTGTAGCAGGTATGCAGGAGTGTAGCATGCATGCAGGGAGTGTAGCAGGTATGCAGAGTGTAGCAGGTATGCAGGGAGTGTAGCATGTATGCAGGGAGTGTAGCATGCATGCAGGGAATGTAGCATGCATGCAGGGAGTGTAGCATGCATGCAGGGAGTGTAGCAAGTATGCAGGGAGTGTAGCAAGTATGCAGGGAGTGTAGCATGCATGCAGGGAGTGTAGCATGCATGCAGGGAGTGTAGCAAGTATGCAGGGAGTGTAGCAGGTATGCAGAGAGTGTAGCAGGAAAGCAGGAAGTGTAGCAGGAAAGCAGGGAGTATAGAAGGCAGGGAGGGAGTGTAGCAGGCATGCAGGGAAGTGACCCCGGATAAGGACTTGGTACCTAAATTCCTTATGGAAGGGGATTCCCCTTCCCAACAATAGCCTCTCTTCCCTCTCCCCTCCTCCCTCTCTTCCATCCAGCAACATCAGTCTTCAATAAAGGTAAGTGCCACATAGAGTTCATTCATTTATGCATGTAAATCTATCTTTAAGGCCTCCCAATTTTTTTTTTTCCAAACTTCTGGGTTTCTGGAACGGATAAATTGAATTTCCATTATTTCTTATGGGGAAAATAGTTTTGGTTTTCGCCGATTTTGGTTTTAGTTGATCCATCTGGAACGGATTAAACTCGAAAACCAAGGGATGACTGTAATAATAATAATAATAAAAATAATAAATTTCCCTTGAAGCCATCCCATCTGATCTCCACTAATGATGACTGGTGACATTTGATGAGGTGGTGAGGGTAATCTTATCTCTTCTCATCAGTCCAGTAATTACAGTGATGACATTTGAAGAGCTTACACTGCTTCCCTTTGTTATGCAAACCTGTCTGTCTTTCTGTCTGTCTGGTTGTCTTGTCTTTCTGTGTGTCTGTCTTTCTGTCTGCTTGTCTCAGAGAGTAGCTCATAAACCAACTGGTATTACACAGATAACAAGCACATTATATAACTTTGTCATGAATTTTTTAGTTATCCTAGGTAATTTACACTATGTATAATTGTATTTACATATGTGTTCCTGTGAGATAGAGACAGATAGAGACAGAGACAGATAGATACAGACAGACAGACAGAGATAGATAGCCAATCAGGTACCCAGCTGACAAGCCAGCTGCTGGCCAGCCAGGTGGCCAACCAGCTGCTTGCCAGCCAGGTGGCCAGGCAGGCAGGCGGCCAGCTGGCCTGCCAGCCTGCCGACATCACTTTCCACTTCAAAGGGGAGTGTTACTATGACATGACATCAGTGAATCCTTGGTGTTTGTGGCAGTGTTTGCTCTAGCTGGTGCTCAATTTAACTGGTGCCCCCACAAGGTACTAAGTGGTCCCAGATTTTTTTAACCCTTTCAGGGTCCAAGGGGGGTCTCCGAAACTCGTTCTCAGGGTCCAAGAATTTAAAAAAAAAAATATTTTTTCTTATGAAATGATAGAGAATCTTTTTCCAATCGTAACGACACAAAAAAATATGAAATTTGATCGAAAACTAACGGAATTATGCTTTCACAGAGTTATCGGTATCGATGACATTTACGAATCAGCGATTTCGCCAAATTTGAGCCCTATTTTCGGCAAATTCCAATGTTTCAGTGTACTAAAATTATAGCTACTTCGCTAGAACTCTATTTTTTCTATCGATTGAGTACAAAAAAACGCCTATTTACTAATTCCAACTACCCAAAATAGTGGTCAGAAAATGGCAATTTGGCCAATTTCACACAAATTTCAAACGATCCCAATTTCAAAATAGGGTCCAGAATAAACAAGGCAAACATTCCTAGCACTAAAATAACATCTTCTCTGTTCATTAGTCACGTCTCCAGGCCCCTCTTACAATACTTTTGCTTTCCATTTTGAATTTTTATTCTCACAAAAAATATAAGATTTACTGTTATGTATACAACTGCATCATTGTAAAAATGGTATAAATAATATCAGCGCACTTGTGCAAGAATATTAGACTCGCCAGTTGATGTGTATTGGACACATGGTGTGATTTGTTTACTCTTGAACATCTGCCAAAATCGAACATTTTCGCTATTTTGCGCTCAGTTTCAAGGTACTTGTCATCGTGAAACCAGTCAAAATTATCTCTATTTCTGTAATATATCATCTATTCAATAAAATGAGACTAAGAAAACGAGAATACAAGCATAAATACCATACGAAAATAGACTGCAAAGTCACTGTTTTAAACCAAAACCACGGTCAGGGTTTTTTTTTCCTCATTATGCACTGTGTGGTGCAGGAATTTTTTTATACTGCGCACACTGACCGCACAGACCCATTCTATCACATTTAGGCCTAACAGCCTGTTTCTGCTTGATTTCAGGGCACTAGAATTTAGGCGTACTAGTACGTCAATAACCCCAGGGCGTAAGCCGTACTATTACGTCAATAACCCTGAAAGGGTTAATATGGCGTACACCGAGTGTTAAGACAGTATGCTGTCTAGAGTGGGAATTCTGACTGCAGGTTTTTGCTGGGTTATGAGTGGTCTAAGGTGATTTAATGTTGTTGATCCCCCATGCACAGATTCCATAGGTGAGATAAGGGTAGATGAGTGAATAATATACAGTCAACCCCCGGATTACGATGGCATCGGATTACGCTAAATTCAGTTAGCGATACATTTTTCCGTCAAAATATTGGTTCAGTTTACGATGATCCGCTCGGAATACGCTATTCGTCCCGGACACGTACGCGTGGCCCAGCTGGGCCCGGGCACTCCACGGAGCGTCAGTGTGCCATTGTTTACAAGCGAGAGCGACCACCACCCACACCACCCACGCATTCATACCAGTACGTATATTGTCATTATTCCATTGTTTTTAGTGCTTGCAACTGCTAAATAAGCCACCATGGGCCCCAAGAAAGCTCCTAGTGCCAAGCCTGTGGTAAAGAGTGTAGCAGGGATGCAGGGATGCAGGGAGTGTAGCATTCATGCAGGGAGTGTAGACTTCATGCAGGGAGTGTAACATTCATGCAGGAGTGTAGAATTCATGCAGGGAGTGTAGCATTCATGCAGGGAGTGTAGCATTCATGCAGGGAGTGTAGCATTCATGCAGTGAGTGTATCAGGCATGCAGTGAGTGTAGCAGGCATGCAGGGAGTGTAGCATTCATGCAGGGAGTGTAGCATTCATGCAGGGAGTGTAGCATTCATGCAGGGAGTGTAGCATTCATGCAGGGAGTGTAGCATTCATGCAGGGAGTGTAGCATTCATGCAGGGAGTGTAGCATTCATGCAGGGAGTGTAGCATTCATGCAGGGAGTGTAGCATTCATGCAGGGAGTGTAGCATTCATGCAGGGAGTGTAGCAGGCATGCAGGGAGTGTAGCATTCATGCAGGGAGTGTAGCATTCATGCAGGGAGTGTAGCATTCATGCAGGGAGTGTAGCATTCATGCAGGGAGTGTAGCATTCATGCAGGGAGTGTGGCATTAAAAGAAAAAGGCCAGTAACCCCAGAAAAGAACTTACCACCTGCAGTGTTAATGGACAGGGATTCCCCTTCCAAACACTAGCAACTCCTCCATCCTCCCCCCTCCTCCCATCTACCACACATCAAGAACTCTTCAAAAAAGTAATGACATTTATTGTACTTTTATTCTTAATACATGGTACTTGATGGTCAAACTCACCCTTTAGTAAGTTATTTTAAATGCTTGTGTGTAATTTGGTCTAAAAGACTAGTCTTTTTAACATTTCTTAAGGAATAAATTCGTTTGTAATGTGAACACTTTGAATGAAATTGTAAGTACCACTGTATATCATTGTTTTCTGTGTAATTTAATATATATTTAATGTACAAATATATTTTATTTTAATACTTTTGGGTGTCTGGAACGGATTAATTTTATTTCCATTATTTCTCATAGGAAAAATAGATTCGGATTACGATATTTTTGGTTTACGCTAATCCCTCTAGAATGGATTAATATCGTAATCCGGGGTTGACTGTAGTGCAAGGAGAGCTGATTGTGGCACGTAGTAGCATATCTTCGATAGTATGCCTACTGTCTTTGAGATTTTCTTTTAAATTTGTTGTACAGTACAGTCATACCTCGGTTAACGATATTAATCCATCAGAGAGGCCGTATCTCTAACCGAATCAATCGTTATCCGAATCAATTTTCCCCATAAGAAATAATGGAAATAAAATTAATCCGTTCCAGACTTCCAAAAGTAGTAAAATAAAATATTTTTTAGAACTTTTTGACATTAAATAATACACAATTTAATGAACATTAAAGAAATATATGTAAATATAGTACAATACCATGTCACTTACATTTATTGAAGAGTTGTTGATGTGTGGAGGACGGGAGGAGGGGAAAGGATGGAGTATAGTATGCTAGTGTTTGGAACATCCATACTTACTACTCTGCTATCTACATTTATAGAACCATTAATTCCAACTTTAACCCTGAGCTAAAACACTTTCTTGACAGTTGCGACAGGACCCATAGACATAATACCAGACATAAACATCTCTTTGACATTCCCCGTGTCCGACTAAATCTATACAAAAATTCAATGCGCATAAAAGGGCCTAAAATCTGGAACTCCCTGCCTGAAAACTCTAGAACTGCAGACACAACCTCCATTTTCAAAAGCACCGTTAAAAAACATCTTATCTCACTTACGCACCCAACCGATAGCTAACCACATGAAAACTACTTTCTCTTGCACATATCCACAGCAAAATACACTTATTGATATCTGTGATTCCCCTTAATTTGCACAGAACTTACCAAAATTCTAATACAACTGTTGCTTCATAATTCTTAAGCTAGTCATAAGTTTGCCTAAACACTCCAATATAGAAACTGTAATATGCCAATACATCACCTTTACCATTAATATATAAACTAATTGTTAATTTCTTAAATGTTTAAATTCCAGTACCTCAATTTTGTAAACCTAGTTAATCACTACAATTACCTAACCTTACTATCTGTATAATCATTGTGTCACTATAGAGTAAGACCTATCATAAGACTGCCTGAAAAGCCTAGGCATACCTAGGCATATTATTGGCCATCTTGTAATATCTTCTTCATAAAATGCATAATTATAAGTACACCCCACCTTGTATATTACCAGAAATAATTAATTTGAATTTGAATTTGAAGGGGAATCCCCTTCCATTAACACTGCAGGTGGCAAGTTCTTTTCTGGGGTTACTGGCCTTTTTCTTTTAATGCCACTAGGACCAGGTTGAGAGTCACTGGACCCCTCTCTAACCAAAAATCTGTCCAGGGAGCTCTGTGTCTGGTGATTCTTTAACACATCCCTGAAATGAGACACCACTGTGTCATTGTACAGGTTGCCAGCACAGCCTGCAACAGCATGGTTAGGGTGATATTCATCCATAAAGCCTTGCACCCTGCTCCACATTCCACAAATCTCCTTAATCACTGAAGAAGGCACCTTCTTCCATCTCTGTTCCACCTCCTCCTCCTCTGAACCATTGTCCTGACCTGTGGTCTCTTGTTGCTGTTGCTGTTGAAGCTCTTGCAGATCTTCAGTGGTTAGCTCTTCATTGTGCTCCTCCACCAACTGTTCCACATCCTCACCACTCACCTCCAACCCCATGGACTTGCCCAGTCCCACAATTTCTTCCACAACAGGCTCAGGCTCAGGCTCAGGGTTCTGAGGCTAAGCCCCAAAACCTTCAAAATCCCTCTCTAGGACACAGTCTGGCCACAATTTTCTCCAGGCAGAGTTCAAAGTCCTGGTAGTCACTCCCTCCCAAGCCTTACCTATAAGGTGTACACAATGCAGGATATGGAAATGATTTTTCCAAAAGTCTCTAAGGGTTATATTCATGTCTGTGGTCACATCAAAGCACTTTTGAAACATTGCTTTTTTGTAGAGTTTTTTGAAGTTTGCAATGACCTGCTGGTCCATGGGCTGGAGGAGAGGAGTGGTATTAGGGGGCAAGAACTTCACTTTGATGAACTTAAAGTCCTCCACAATTTTCTCTACCAAGTTTGGAGGATGACAAGGAGCATTGTCCATTATCAAGAGGCACTTAAGTGGCAAAATATTTTCCTGGAGATATTTCTTCACACTGGGGCCAAACACACCATTGAACCACTCTAAGAAAATGTCCTTTGTGACCCATGCCTTTTAGTTAGACTTTCACATCACACACAAGTTAGACTTGGTGATACCGCATCTGCCAAACACTCGGGGATTTTCAGAATAATACACCAGTAAAGGCTTCACTTTGCAATCACCACTGGCATTAGCACAAAACATCAAAGTTAGCCTGTCTTTCATAGGCTTGTGTCCTGGCTGTGCCTTTTCCTCCTGAGTAATGAAGGTCCTGTTGGGCATTTTCTTCCAAAACAAGCCTGTTTCATCACAATTAAACACTTGTTGGGGGAGGAATTCTTCAGCCTCTATGTACCCCTGGAATTCAGGCACATATTTTTCAGCCGCACTTTTGTCACAACTGGCTGTGTCACCATGCCTCACAACACTATGTATGCCACTTCGATTCTTAAATTTTTGAAACCAGCCTCTGCTGGCTTTAAATTCGCTCACTTCAGCACTGGTTGCAGGCATTTTCTTAACGAGATCATCATGCAACTGCCTTGCTTTTTCACATATTATTGCCTGCGAAACACTATCTCCTGCTAACTGTTTCTCGTTGATCCACACCAACAACAAATTTTCCACATCTTCCAGCACTTGCGATCTCTGTTTTGTGATCACATATGCACCTTTCGCAACAACAGCTTCCTTGATTTTACGTGTATTTCCCTTGGCCACAATGGTAGCGATGGTAGAATAGGCTTTACCATACAGCCTGGCCAGCTCAGTGATACGCACTCCACTTTCATATTTTTCTATTATCTCCTCCTTCAGTTCTACTGTATTTTTGAGCCTCTTTACCACAGGCTTGGCACTAGGAGATTTCTTTGGACCCATGGTAGCTTATTTAGCAGTTGCAAGCCCTAAAAACAGTGGAATAATGACAATATACTGGTATGAATGCGTGGGTGGTGGTCGCTCTCGCTTTTAAACAATAGCACACTGATGCTCCCTGGAGTGCCCGCACAGCTGGGCGCCATGCGGACGCGTCCGGGACGAATATCGTAAACCGAATTAATCATCATAAACGGAGTCAATATTTTGACGTAAAAATGTATCGCTAACCGAATTTATCGTTATCCGACACCATCGTTAACCGAGGTATGATTGTATTTGTGTTCGGAATTTAAGGCTACTGTCAATGTGGATTCCTAGGAATTTTCCCTCTGTGAGTCTCGTGATGAGTGAACCATTGAGCGTTATGTTAAGTGGAACATTTGTGGCTGTTTCCAAACTGTATGAAGTAGGTCTTGTCAGTATTGAGAGTAAGCTTATTAGTTGTCATCCATGTTGATATTTTCTGTAATTTGGCATTAACAGTGTTGGCCAGTATGACTGGATTTTGGTGAGAGAAGACATATGTTGTGTCATCTGCAAATAGTAAGGGTTTGAGTAGTTGTGATGCATTCGGTAGGTCACTGAGTGGGAGAGGCTCTGTCAAGAAATTTTGCTGAAAACAAGAAAAAAAAATTGGAGTGAGAAAACAAGGTAAGAAAGCCTAGGGAGCGAATGGATTTGTCAGTTAAAAACAGAGTAGGGGAGTTAGTAGATGGGGAACTGGAGGTATTGGGTAGATGGCGGGAATATTTTGAGGAACTTTTAAATGTCGATGAAAAAAGGGAGGCGGTAATTTCATGCACTGGCCAGGGAAGTATAACATCGTTTAGGAGTGAAGAGCAGGATGTGAGTGTGTGAGAGGTGCGTGAGGCATTACATAGAATGAAAGGGGGTAAAGCAGCTGGAACTGATGGGATAATGACAGAAATGTTAAAAGCAGGGGGGGATATAGTGTTGGAGTGGTCAGTATTGTTGTTTAATAGATGTATGAAAGAGGGGAAGGTACCTAGGGATTGGCAGAGAGCATGTATAGTTCCTTTATATAAAGGAAGGGGGATAAAAGAGATTATAAGAATTATAGGGGAATAAGTTTACTGAGAATACCAGGTAAAGTGTACGGAAGGGTTATTATTGAAAGAATTAGAGATAAGACAGAGAGTAGGATTGCAGATGAGCAAGGAGGCTTTAGAGTGGGTAGGGGATGTGTAGATCGTGTTTACATTGAAGCATATATGTGAACAGTAGGGGATGTGTAGATCGTGTTTACATTGAAGCATATATGTGAACAGTATTTATATAAAGGTAGGGAAGTTTTCATTGCATTTATGGATTTAGAAAAGGCATATGATAGAGTGGATAGGGGAGCAATGTGGCAAATGTTGCAAGTGTATGGAATAGGTAGTAAGATACTGAATGCTGTAAAGAGTTTTTATGAGGATAGTGAGGCTCAGGTTAGGGTGTGTAGGAGAGAGGGAGATTACTTCCCGGTAAAAGTAGGTCTTAGACAGGGCTGTGTAATGTCACCATGGTTGTTTAATATATTTATAGATGGGGTTGCAAAAGAAGTAAATGCTAGGGTGTTGGGGAGAGGAGTGGGATTAAATTATGGGGAATTAAATGCAAAATGGGAGTTGACACAGTTACTTTTTGCTGATGATACTGTGCTTATGGGAGATTCTAAAGAAAAGTTGCAAAGGTTAGTGGACGAGTTTGGGAGGGTGTGTAAAGGTTGAAAGTTGAAAGTGAACATAGATAAGAGTAAGGTGATGAGGGTATCAAACGATTTAAATAAAGAAAAACTGGATATCACATTGGAGAGAGGGATTATGGAAGAAGTAAATGTTTTCAGATATTTGGGAGTTGACTTGTCAGCGGATGGGTTTATGAAGGATGAGGTTAACCATAGAATTGATGAAGGAAAAAAAGTGAGTGGTGCATTGAGGTATCTGTGGAGACAAAAAACATTATCCATGGAGGCAAAGAAGGGAATGTACGAAAGTACAGTGAGCCCTCAGTTCTCGTTATTAATCCGTTCCAGAGGGCCCGGCGAACACCGAATATAATGAACTCCGAATTTATTTTCCCCATAATAAATCATGGAAATAAAATTAATCCGTTCCAGACACCCAAAAGTATTAAAATAAAATATTTTTTTTACAACATATAGACATTAAATTACACACAATTTTATGAGAAATAAAGAAATAACATGTCACTTACAATAACATGTCACTTACATTTATTGAAGAGTTGTTGATGTGTGGAAGACGGGAGGATGGGAGAGGATGGAGTAGTATGCTAGTGTTTGGAAGGGGAATCCCCTTCCATTAACACTGTAGGTGGCAAGTTCTTTTCTGGGGTTACTGGCCTTTTTCTTTTAATGCCACTAGGACCAGGTTGAGAGTCACTGGAATCCTCTCTAACAAAAAATCTGTCCAGGGAGCTCTGTGTCTGGCATTTCTTTAAAACATCCCTGAAATGGGACACCACATTGTCATTGTAAATGTGACCAACACGGCCTGCAACAGCTTGGTTAGGGTGATAATCATCCATAAATATTTGCACCTTGCTCCACATTGCACAAATCTCCTTAATCATTGAAGAAGGCACCTTCCTCCATCTCTGTACCATTTTCCTGAACTGTGGTCTGTTGTTGCTGTTGCTATTGAAGCTCTTGCAGATCTTCAGTGGTTATCTCTTCATTGTCCTCCTCCACCAACTGTTCCACATCCTCGGTACAAACATCCAACCCCATGGACTTGCCCAGTTCCACAATTTCTTGCACAACAGGCTCAGGCTCAGGGTTCTGAGGCTCAGCCCCAAAACCTTCAAAATCCCTCTCTAGGACACAGTCTGGCCACAATTTTCTCAAGGCAGAGTTCAAAGTCCTGGTAGTCACTCACTCCCTCCCAAGCCTTACCTATAAGGTTTACACAATGCAGGATATGGAAATGATCTTTCTAAAAGTCTTTTAGGGTCATATTCATGTCTACGGTCACATCAAAGCACTTTTGAAACATTGCTTTGGTGTAGTTTTTTAAAGTTGCAAATAACCTGCTGGTCCATGGGCTGGAGGAGAGGAGTGGTATTAGGGGGCAAGAACTTCACTTTGATGAACTTAAAGCCCTGCACAATTTGCTCTGCCAAGTTTGGATGATGACAAGGAGCATTGTCCATTATCAGGAGGCACTTAAGTGGCAAATAATTTTCCTTGAGATATTTCTTCACACTGGGGCCAAACACTTCATAAAACCAGTCCAAGAAAATTTCCCTAGTGACCCATGCCTTATTGTTAGACTTCCACATCACACACAAATTAGACTTGGCGACACCGCATCTCTTAAACGCTCGGGGATTTTCAGAATGATACACCACTAAAGGCTTCACTTTACAATCGCCACTGGCATTGGCACAAGCATAAGAGTTAGCCTGTCTTTCATAGGCTTATGTCCTGGGAGTGCTTTTTCCTCCTGTGTAATGAAGGTCCTGTTTGGCATTTTCTTCGAAAACAGGCCTGTTTCGTCACAATTGAACACTTGTTGGGGTTCAAATTTTTCAGCCTCTATGTACCCCACGAATTCCTGCACATATTTTTCAGCCGCACTTTTGTCAGAACTGGCTGCCTCACCATGCCTCACAACACTATGTATGCCACTACGCTTCTTAAATTTGTCAAACCAGCCTTTGCTGGCTTTAAATTCATTCACTTCAGCACTCGTTGCAGGCATTTTCTTAACGAGATCATCATGCAACTTGCTTTTTCAGATATTATCACCTGCGAAACACTATCTCCTGCTAATTGTTTCTCGTTGATCCACACTAACAATAACCTCTCCACTTCTTCCAGCATTTGAGATCTCTGTTTTGTGACCATATTTACACCTTTCGCAACATCAGCGTCCTTGATTTCCTTTCTCTTGGCCACAATGGAAGAGATGGTTGAATGGGATTTGCCATAGAGCCTGGCCAGCTCAGCGATACGCACTCCACTTTCATATTTTGCTATCATCTCCTTCAATTCTACCGTATTTCTGACATTCTTTACCACAGGCTTGGCACTAGGAGCTTTCTTGGGGCCCATGGTGGCTTATTTAGCAGTTGCAAGCACTAAAAACAGTGGAATAATGACAATATATCTGGTATGAATGTGTGGGTGGTGGTCGCTCGCTTGTAAACAATAGCACACTGATATTGAGTGGAGTGCCCGGGCCTGCTCAGACCATGTGTATGCGTCCGGGACGAATCGCCAACTCCGAGCGAATTCGTTAACACCGAGCCAAAATTCTCGTGAAAAAACTTAACGACACCAGTTTTAACGAACGCCGACACTAACGAACACCGGGGGTTGACTGTATAGTGGTACCAACACTCTTATATGGGTGTGAAGCATGGGTTGCAAATGCTGCAGCGAGGAGGCGGCTGGAGGGAGTGGATTTGTCCTGTCTAAGGAAAATGTGTGGTGTAAATATTATGCAGAAAATTCAGAGTGTGGAAATTAGGAGGTGTGGAGTTACTAAAAGTATTTGTCAGAGGGCTGAAGAGGGGTTGTTGAGGTGGTTTGGTCATTTAGAGAGAATGAATCAAATTAGAATGACTTTGAGAGCGTATAAATCTGTAGGGGAAGGAAGGCGGGGTAGGGGTCGTCCTCGAAAAGGTTGGAGGGAGGGGGTAAAGGAGGTTTTTGTGGGCGAGGGGCTTGGACTTCCAGCAAGCATGTGTGAGCGTGTTAGATAGGAGTGAATGTCAATCTGACAGCAGTAAATTGTAAAATTTGCTCAAACACTACTTATAGCTTGTATTTCTTTTTTTACAATTTAAATTTCTTATTATCTTTCTTATAATTTTATTTACTTTTTCTTTTTTAATATCATTCATTGTCAAATATTCTCATTTACAATTTATATTACATTTCCAAATTTCTAAATTCTTATCTATTTACACAACTTTTTTCATTTACTTTTTTAATATCTATCATTGTTTATAAATAGTATTAGAATATTATTAGAAATATTAGAATTTTATTTCAGTCTACTTATTGTGTTATCTGCTATCGTACCAAATACTCCTATTTACAGTTTATCATCTTATATACATAGCAGTGCAAAACCTCGCTTGTAAACAATAGCACACTGACGCTCTCTGGAGTGCCCGCACAGCTGGGCCACACGGATGCGTTCGGGACGAATATCGTAAACCAACCATATCATCATAAACTGAGTCAATATTTTGACGTAAAAATGTATTGCTAACCGATTTTATCGGTATCCTACGCCATCGCTATCCGAGGTATGACTGTATTATTCTACCATATATTTTAAACAACAACTGTTATCTTTAGTGCAATCACAATTCATAGTCTGGTGCTACATTATATTATAATTTTATCATAATAGCTTATATCTAGTTAATACTCTAGTTCATTCTAGCTTAATACATAGTCAACAAGAATTTCATTACAGTGGACCCCCGAGTTTCGTAAAAACTTCACTCCTGAAGTCTGCTCAAGTGCCA
>WNWK01047510.1:0-13899 GCA_009830355.1 Cherax destructor | reverse complement strand
TCCTGTTTATATAAAATTGCATTTTTGAAGGAATATATAACGATACCAATAGTGTGGATCAAAGAACTTTTTTTGGCTTTGGAGAGAACAAAGTCCCATTACCGAAACGTATTTAATAAAGATGTTCTTGTCCCTGTGTTTTTTTTATTCATTTCATTTTGTCTTAAATAAAGTTTGTATAAAAAAAGATGGGGTGGGGGAAGTGGAATATTCAAATGGCTTCAGAAAGAAACTAAATATTCTTCCAAGTCTTTTTATCCACTTCCCGAGGCAATGGGTCCACAATTGACACCAGAGGGTGGACCCCCATCCTATATATATATATATATATATATATATATATATATATATATATTTTAAATATATATATATATATATATATATATATATATATATATATATGGGGTTTGACGGGTTTTAACCGTGGCAGCCTGCATGAGGCTGCTAGTGCTAAAATATTCGTGGTCACTCTTAGTAAGACGGGCGAGTGCTACTTGGGGTCGACAAGAGGCACCCTTTGGGGTATATAAAAAACTCGTCCTGCTCAATTTGGGAAGAACCATCTAAAATTTGTTAAATTACAGCTGAACGAGATTTTAAAAGACTAAGAAGGAAAGACAGTGGAGGGAGGGAGAGGATAGTAGTAGTGAGGAAATGGCAGCAGTAGTAATAGTGATAAGACAGGTGTTACAAGTATTAAAGAACTTTAGTAATATTTAGAACAAAAGAACAGCGGAGTTTCACTATGAATTAAAGCTCTACATAGAGCGAAACGCTGTCCCAATAAAACAAACTTTCTACAACGTGTGTGTGTGTGTGTGTGTGTATTTCAAGAGACAATTTTCGACAAGAACTTACATGACTATATGCTCGGGTTTTCCCGGCATATCTGTAAGCTTCGAAAATCACAGCCTGTAAAAAAAAAATCTCGGTCATGTTATGTTTGGTCTTGTACTTTTTTTTTTAATATCATTTAAATTTTCTTAAAATTAGCTAACATTAATGAAATAAAAACCTGGTGGTGGACATTGGCCGCGCGAAGAGGTAGTTCAGTCTTAACGTTTGTTGTATCACGAAGACTGGAAAAATGGGTCGACAGGAAACTATGACGGGGTCTGCGCTGTGTGTTTAAGCGTGTGTGAGCGCAAGTGGGGCCTTTTGCGCTGTATGTGCCTTGTGTTTGTGCATGTCTACACTATATACGCACATATGCCCCCGTGTATGTGGGCTACGCATGCTTTGGGGCGTGCACATGGGGGCACCCTGCATACGTACTTATATGTACCCCCCAATACATTGTTGCAGGGGGCGAGTCTTTGCTCCTGGCCCGCCCTTCGCGGCCGCACAGTGTGCGTAAGCTGCGTGTATGCGTGAGGTGTCAGTTAACGGGGAATCACTTTATATTTCACTGGAAAGTCAGTTACAAAGCCTTAAACACGGAGTACCACGAGTCTGCTTGTGAGTCAAGCAACAGAATATTTTAACAAACATTCGATTGAGACGTCACTGGCAGCTGTGGGTCCAGGGCCGTAATAAAAACTTGACTGGGGAAAAGTTACCGGGATTGAGAGGTAGAAAGACGGTACAGTTTATAAGAATCAGAGGCAAGATGGTAGAATGATCTCGAGCTGTGTGTGTGTGTGTGTTCGTTACCATTTTGTCAAAGGTACTTGTCATAAGACACTTGGCCTGTTCTTGTGGGGTGTGTGTGTGTGTGTGTGTGTGTGTGTGTGTGTGTGGCCAGAGGTTGGTGGAGCGTCGGGTTACTGATGGTACTCAGGTCCAGCCAATTTGTCACAGTATTCCCCTTTTTTTTTTCGTTTCATTTAACTAGCACATTTTATTATTTTTGTAGTATGCCACTTATATTAAGCATTTATATTATACATATTTCCAATCAATCGATAAAAATTTAAAAATATCCAAAAATATATGATGCTCTCGTTTTACATGAATTACCATAAACAGCTGTGAACTTATTAAAGTATTGTATTGCATAGAGTCTGAATCCTTTTAAATTATTATTATTATTATTTGTGTGTACTCACCTATATGTCTTGCAGGGGTCCATTCACAGCACCTGGGCCCTCCTCTTGCTGCTCGCTACAAGTACACTTCCCATGCTCCAAGAGCTTTATCATTCTTCTTAAAAATATGTATCTCCCGCCTTTCCCCACTTCAATCTCCAAATTGTTCCACTTCCTGACAACTCTAAGACTGAAGAAATACTTATCATCCCTATGGCTCATCAGAGTTTTCAGTTCCAAGTGTGTCTCCCTTATTCCTTTGTCCCATTTATGAAACATTCTGCCCTTGTTTACCTTGTCAGTTCCTCTCAACATTTTATACGTCATGTGTGTGTGTGTGTGTATGTGTGTGTGTGTGTGTGTGTGTGTGTGTGTGTGTGCAATTCTGATGATGCTAGCAGTTAAAGGAACGAGTTTATAAGTGGTATTAAACTGAGGAGACAAGGACGAAGTGGTGTAGAGAAGTCCGTGGTAGCGGCGGCGTACGTGGCGACGACGATGATTATATTAATATTGGTAGAATTACTGACAATATGTTAAGCAAAAGGACACAAATGCAACTAATGTATTTTACTGTTGCAACGTTTCGCCTCCAGAGCTTTATCAAGTCAGTTGCAAAACAATACATGGACACAGAGGGTATATATAGGCTCATAGTGAGGTGTAATACTAGTGGTTGTAGTAGTAATACAATATGGTAGAACAATAAAGGCGTGCTACTAACGGTTTGATAAAGCCCTGGAGAGCGAAGGTTGCCACAATAAAATGTCACATTAGTTGCATTTGTGTCCTTTTACTTGACGATGAAGGAGGAGGGAAACCTGAGGAGGACAGCAGGGAATTAATTCATGGAAGTGAAGGAGAGATGAATGGAAGAGATTAAGTCAAGGAGTGAAAGAACACATGTCAAGGAGAGAGGAAGGAACACATGTCAAGGAGAGAGGGAAGGAATACATGTCAAGAAGAGGGAAGGAACACATGTCAAGGAGAGAGTGAAGGAACACATGTCAAGGAGAGAGGTGAAGGAACACATGTCAAGGAGAGAGGGAAGGAACACATGTCAAAGGAGAGAGGGAAGGAACACATGTCAAGGAGAGAGGGAAGGAACACATGTCAAGGAGAGAGTGAAGGAACAGATGCTTCAAGGGAGAGAGGGAAGGAACACATGTCAAGGAGAGAGGAAGGAACACATGTCAAGGAGAGAGGGAAGGAACACATGTCAAGGAGAGAGGGAAGGAACACATGTCAAGGAGAGAGGGAAGGAAACACATGTCAAGGAGAGAGTGAAGGAACACATGTCAAGGAGAGGGAAGGAACACATGTCAAGGAGAGAGGGAAGGAACACATGTCAAGGAGAGAGTGAAGGAATACATGTCAAGGAGAGGGAAGGAACACATGTCAAGGAGAGAGAGACAGAAGACGGAGAAATGAAGGTTGAGATGTCAGGAGAGAGGAGGGATTTTACCTTTTGATATACAAACCACTGATGAGTTTTGAACGTTTTTTCATCTAGAGCCCAGCCTTGGGGCAGGCTCGTCTGGTCAACGAAGCTGGAAATTCTTGTTGGTAGACCACTGGGTCCCACAATTGACACTAGAGGTGGACCCCATCATATATATATATATATATATATATATATATATATATATATATATATTTTTCAGACATAGATAAAAACCCCTGTCACACTTTTGTATCATCATTTGCAGATGACACTAAAATAAGCATTGAAAGTCACTACGGTAGAGGACACTAAAAAATTCAGGAGGACAAAACAGGGTCTTCCAGGGGGGTGGAGAACAAAAAGACGTTCAATGGGATAAGTTTCAGCTGCTTAGGTAGGGAAAAAAGAAAAAAAAAAGAAACATTATATACAAAACTCAAGAGGGCCCCAAATAGAGCGAAAAAAAACACGTAAAAGACCTGGGAAAAATTATGTCAGTTGATCTTTCTTTTAAACCCCCCATAACAAGACAAAGAACTCACAGCCAGGAAGATGGGGGGTTATTGATAACTTTCAAAAAAAGGGAAAAAAATAACGCCGATGGTGACACAATTCAAATCGCTAGTGCTCCCCATTTAGAATATTGCTTAGTGCTGACGGGCCCCTTCAAGGGAGGATAAATATCAGAGCTTTGGAAAAAAAGAGATCATTTACGGCTCACTTTGGGGAAAACACATAAATTACTTTGAACGCCTTCTAAGTCTTTAACATGTACTCAATGGAGCGGAGGGAGAGAGATACATGAAAAAATACCTGGGAAAATACTCGAGGATCTGGTCCCAAATCCGCACACTGCCATAAAAACCAAATGGAGTGAGAGATATGGGAAGAAGTGTAAAATGAACCCAGTGGGGGGAGCAGGCGTGCGG
The DNA here is from genome assembly GCA_009830355.1 of Cherax destructor. NCBI lineage: Eukaryota > Metazoa > Arthropoda > Malacostraca > Decapoda > Parastacidae > Cherax > Cherax destructor. The sequence goes on along the minus strand of WNWK01047510.1, from coordinate 9,499 downwards.
TGGGGACAATAAGGAGCACTGTATCAACATCCGGGGTCCCAGACTATTCAACATCTTACCAGAAGATTCGAAACACGCTGGAACAAGTGTAGAAGCCTTCAAGAGGAAACTGGGCAAGATCTTCACCAGGTGCCAGATCAGCCAGGCTGTGATGGATATGTGGGGCAGCTGGCAAGCACCAGACGAACCTAGCCCATGGCCGGGCCCGAGAATAGCTAAACTCTAAACTCTTCAAAGGTATTTGAGGGTCTGGCCAGTAGTTATGAGGTGCAAGTGGAGGCAGAAGAGATTGACTATGAATCAGCGTTGCTCAAATTACCGTATATAATTCTTGGGCGCACTGCCCTCACAGCCCGGTCTCAGACTAGGCCTTTTGATTGATGGTATGTACGAAAGGAGGATGTTGAAAAGTCTTTGTGTACTCACTGCACCTCTCCTTTTTATTTGGAGAATTTTGTGACTGTCTGCCGAGAATCTTGTTCTCGTGGGGAGGTTGTTCTCTTGCAAGGATTTGGGAGCAATCTCTCCAACATTTTGCAATTCTAAATCATGATACATCTTTTTTCGCCTATAGCATGTTTCAGGGATTACAGCTCAATGAACGTTAGGAGTTTCCAATAATTTAGTTGCTTGACTAGATTTATCCGTGAAGTGACAATTTTCTGTACTTCTCCAGTTTAACGATCTCTCCTGCTTTAAAAGGGGTTGTTATTGTACAGCAATATTCTGTTCTTGAGAAAATGAGTGACTTAGAGTATTTGATAGTTCTAGTCATCCAGTTTATCCCTAAATGTAACATACTCTGACACTATCACTTTTAAGACTCTCACTTTAATCTTTCACTCTAATGAAAGTTTACCACGAAGGATAGTTTGTTGATGAATAAGATCTGTGCATCACGGAGGTACCTATACTGCCGAGATGCTTGGCCCGTACTGCAGGCTTTCTCACTCTGATAGAGATGACTTTTGTACTGAGACAATGGAGGAATGTGGAGAGGTCATTTTAAAATCACTTTCCGCTACTTCAGCTGTCTTCATTTTAAAAGTCGTTTATCTTTAGTGTGTTTCTTAGGCGAAATGTTTCGTCACTTAAGATACAAGTGTCTTTACTTATAGGTACTGTATACTCATAGGTATTGGTATTGTAGACTCAGATATTGTATACTCATAGATATTGTATACTATAAGTATTGCAAACTCATAGGTATTGTATACCATTAATGTAATGATAGATCACAATATCTTTGTTATACCTTGATGAGTTCCGAGAGTTTTTCTGCCTCGGAGCCCGCTATGGGCCAGGCTCGTATGGTGCTTGCCTGGTTAACCAGGCTGTTGCTGCTGGCACCCCGCTGCCCCCATGTCCATCACAGCCTGGTTTATATGGCATCTGGTGAAGAATGATATTTTGTTAATGGAATTTTTTTTAGTAAATGATAGTTTACCATGAAGGACAGTAAGTTATTATGGTTTGAAGAATACAATGAAAGTTTATTTAGCATAAAACGAGATTTCCGTCAAGAACAGTGCTTGAGCAAAGCTTAGCTCTACGTAGGATACTTTAGCATCGCTTACATTAAAAACGAATGTTATGATAGAGAATAGAATGGAAAGTTAGAGGAAGAACTGGATAAAGGTGAGTAAAGAGAAAGTCTCTGTGGGAAAGGGTAATGAGAGGTTGAAGAAGCAGAGGAGAAAATAAAGACAGGAGAAAAATGGTTAAGAAAACGTTTTTCTCAAATATAAGGCAAAAATGAAAACTGAAGATAATAGGGTGACAAAATTGTCTCGCTGTCTTTTGTCTGCTATAGTGTCTCTCTTTCTTTCTCTCTGCAAGTTACTGAGTTTGAGCTCCTCAGCTGGAGCTTTTTGAGGGTGGAGCTAGCTTGCTTTTTCAGGGCTCTCAGTGTATCCAGAGAATGTCCGCCTGACGCTGAAAAATCTTTGGGATCTAGTTAATATCTTCTTCGCCTTATTTTTTGCATGTTTAATCAGTGCCAAATAATATTTACAGACAGACAGGCTCTCTTTCTCTCTCTCTCTCTCTCTCTCTCTCTCTCTCTCTCTCTCTCTCTCTCTCTCTCTCTCTCTCTCTCTCTCTCTCCTCACTCCTAACACACACACACACACTCACTCATTTGCTATTTATTTTGAGTAAAACAGAGGTGGTGGATGCTGTCAGTGTTTTCTGCCTCCAAATAATCTTATCACTGGGTATCCTGGGGCTCGTGATTGGCAGCGTGGGTAGACGAGCCTTCAAAACCAAACCGATCACAGGTACGATGTGGTTCACGACTTTTGAACCTGTTACCTGCAGCTGGGATATTGACGGAATGAAGGCTTATGTTTTCAAGAGGAAAATAGAGATTTATCTACAATTGCTCAATCAGCCGGTTGGGATGACTGTGGGGCCGATAGCAATTAATAGTCTGGTTGACCAGGTGGTCAGTAAGGAAGCCAGTCTACGACAATAGCAGAGTCATAGATTAGTCACATACGAAGTGCAAAAGCGAGTTTTTATTTATCCTTCAGGTAAATGAACGTTGTATGCAACGTAATACTAGGAAGGTTAGCATGGGCCTTCAGGGGACCTGTCTTCATGTTAGTGAATGGCTTTTGATGCAAAAATAGTTATTCTTCCCTTCCTTAGATCAAACCTGATTACCTCCCCACGTAGATACTTTCTAATTTACACCTGTAAATTCCGGAGGGATTTGTTCCAAATCTTGGCGATAAACTCACTCCCGCGAGAGCAAGAGGCTCGGCAGACAGGGCAAAATACTGCCAAGGAAACACAGAGGTGCCGTGAGTACACTAAGTGTAAAGGTTTTTAAGAATATTCAGCATCCTCCTTTTATAATGAATGTAAAACCACAATAATGACTGAACAATACGTAAACAACCCGCACTTAGAAGGCAAAGTAATGATGGCGTTTCGATTCGGTTTGGATCATTGACAAGTCACACTTGAGCGAGAAGGAAAGAAGGCCGGAATATATAAGAGAGGAGGTGGGGGAAGGATAGTAATAGTAACAGTAGTGGTGGTGGTAGTAGTAGTACTGTTGAAAGTGAAAGTAGTTGTAGTAGTGCAGTAGTGGTAGAGTGTAGAAATAAGATAGATGAAGTGAAAACTACTGTAGGGGGAAAACAATGGTAGAGAATGTAGTAGCCTTGAAATAGTAGTAGTAGTAGTAGTAGTAGTAGAAGTGGTAGGTAGGGGTGATGGTAGTGCGTACTTCATACTATTGCTACTACCTCATCACTATTCTACTACAATACCACCACTGATTCTGTCTTACTACTACTACTACTACTACTGCCACTTTCTTATGCTTTTACCTACACTGCTACTATCCTCTACTTCCACTGCCATTACCTCGCCCTACCTTCCCCGCCATCTCTCGTATATATTCTGGCCTTTTCCTTCTGGCTTCAGTGTGACTTATCAATGCTCCAAGTCGGGTCGAAGTGGTCACGTTCCCTCTGTGGGTTAGGGAATTTATAGGTTCAGTTTAGTTCCTGATCAGTCGATCTATGCTCCCTACGCTGGAAGATGTGATCACCCCAACAGCCTTGCTAAACATATCTGAGGGAGGGAGAAAGGAGAGTGCTAAGTGTACATGAGATTACTCCATTAATGTCCATCAGATGGCGAAATTATTATATTAATCACGGTTGCGATATAGTGCTCTACCCTTGGTAACATTAATGTAAACATAACCTCCGGCAAGTACGACCTCGTTTGCCTTGGCCAAGAAAATACGCATTCCCCCTCAAGCGTTCACCATCACCCCTTTCTCTCTCTCTCTCTCTCTCTCTCTCTCTCTCTCTCTCTCCCCTCCACCAGTAACACGTCAACACACGGGGAGGCCTGACAGGGAGGGAACACGGGTGGCAGATGAACGACATACGAGCACTTACATACGACACTGGGGTCACATAGAGCACTTGGGGGTCAATACGAGCACTGGGGTACATACGAGCACTGGGGTCAAAATACGAGCACTGTTGAGAGAAAACAATAAAAAAAAATGCAGCAAAGCCAAGACAGTGACACGATGTATTAGGGAAGCCTTCAGAAAGAGCTTTCCCTGACAAAAAGGCAAAATACCAACTGAAACGATACAAAACAGCACACAGGAGAGAGGAGCTTACGACGACGTTTGGGTCCAACTTGCACCATTTACAAAGTCACACTAACACAAAAGATGAGGTAGTTAACTGGCTTTCCTCTTTTTTACAGTGTCACTATTCAAATCAATTATATTTTTACCAGAGACTTTTCCAAAGGCGAGACAGAGATCAGAGAAAGAAAAAATATGTTTGCTGTTCATTAGTCATTTAACTACCAGAAAGACTCAAAGTACTTTAATACGCGCCTTTCAAAAGAGGTGAGTAAGTAACAGCCAGGTACCCATTTTATACTGATGGGTGAACGACAACAGGTGTTTAAAGGAAACCGCCCTTGTTTTCCAGCCCCCAGGAATTCGATTCCGGACCTCAGTGTGTAGCTGAGGGCGCGATGAGTTTGGGCACCCAATGTTCAACTGTTTTGAAATATACACAATATCGGTTTTCTGGCATTTCATTGTGAAGTTTGACCGTCAATGACGGGGGTTTCCCAAAGGGGAAGGGGGGACAAAAAAAAGTAAGAAAGGAGGTGGAGAAAAGGGGGGTAGAATGAAAGGAAGAGCAAAGGGAAAGAATGGGGGGGGGTTTGATGGCTGGTAAAAGAACAGAAGTGGGAAAGGAATGGAATTGTTGCAGAGGACGAGGGGGAAGACTTAAAACGTTGTATTTTTGAAGTTCGGGGACGGGGGGCGGCATGTCTGTTTCTATAAATGTATTCCCTAACTTCTTGGGGGGCGATTCAGCTGTGTGTTGTGTGTTGTGTGGTGTTGTGTGTGTGTGTGTGTGTGTGTGTGTGTGTGTGTTGTGGGTGTGTTGTGTGTGTGTGTGTGATTTTTTGGGATGCCCGGTTTATGCATGTTTGTTTAAACCCCAGTGTGGGGTTGGCACGCGTGCTCTGACGGGCGTTCAAAAAACCATGACACCCGCATCAATTAAGATTTCCGACTCTACCAAAGAGTTTGATAAAACCGGCTGCGCGAATTCCAGAAACGAGCAATTTTTTTTTTTAAAGCAAAATTTGGCGAAACAAACACAGCAATCAATTTGTGGGCGGGTTTTCCCCGGGGGCCCCCGTGTGTGTGTATGTGTGGGGTTGGCGCTCGACTTCCCTTCAACGCAGGGCCCCAGTTACCCTTCAGCCGCCCCCCTTTTCTCCTTGAGCAATTTTACCTCTGCCCTAACAAGTGTGCCTTTTTCTTTAGGTTTATGTACATTTTGGGAAAAACAACGAGCCCGGATATGACTGGCTTTTAAAACGCAAAGTTACTCCCCCGGGGGAAAAGGGGTTTGGGAGGCTTGGGACTGGGGGAGGTTTTGGCCTTTTTGGTCCGTCAAGAGGTGGACCAAAGGCCCAGTTCTTCATCCGGGCTACAACAAAAGCGGTTTGGCGCTGATGGCCCATGGGGAAAAAAACATCGAGCACAACGTTTCTCCTTTTTTTCCAATGACCCCTCACTTCGTTTCGGTTTTCGTACAGTTGTAGGGGATCTTTTTGGGACTGTGCCCCGGACTGTGGTGATAAAACCTGTTTGACAAGATACGAAAATGCCCTTAAAACTTGTGGAGCACCCCTCTCGAGAAAGTTTGACGCCCCAGTAGCGGCTGTTACAGTCGCATCCACCCCCCAGCTCGAAATGGAGGAATAAATTTCAAAACCAGGAACTGGGGAAATATTTTGATAACTGGCTTTTTTAACTGTTGGAAGAAGCGAGGACCGGTAAAAGCGGAGAAAAACACGATAGGTGCGGTTGACGCTTGATAAGCCATTGGGTTTTCCCCGTTGCGAATATTTTTTCCCCAAAAAGGATGTTTTGATGGGGCTACCAGATAGGGCCCAAAACCCTTTTTGAAAGAGTTTTGAAATGGTTAGTTTTTTGTGCAGATATAACTTTTGCAAACTCGGTTGCAAAATCTGTCCAAAAAAGATAAAAAACAAATTTACGAAAGGTTTGCGCAGACGCCCCAGAATACCGGCATCTGCGTATCTAAAACAACTACATCTGGTAATGGCCCACGGGGCTACCCGCTCACACTAGGCCCTGTTACAACTTCATATGCCTGTGACGGGTTTTAAATCGCTTCCGCAACTGGTTTGGGGCCAAGGTTCTTTTCTCTGATCAATTTAGGCTGTTACCTAAATTTACTGGAGAGAGTTTCGAGGACAGCCCCTATGGGCAAGCCCCAGCCCAGGCCCCCCGGTGGATGACTGATTAACCAGGCTATTGCTCTGAGCTGCATAAAGTCCAAAGCATTAAAAAGTCTGACCCTTCACACTTACGATTTTTCCCCTTATGTACCCCTCTGCCCCCTGCTTTTCACGGGAAATATTTGCACCTCTAAAAATTTTCTTTCATTGTTGGTCCCGCGGCCACATTTCCATCCGCCCCTTTTGCCCTCTCCCTTCCCTGTTGATCATCCTTTTCCCCTTCACCTTCCCTTGCCCTTTTTGCATCTCTTTCCCTTTTTATCTCCTTTTCCCCTTGTTGCACCCCTCCTTGCCCCGTTGACCCCCTCCTTGCCCTTGTTGCACCTCATCCTTCCCTTGTTGCACCCTCATCCTTGCCCTTTTTTGCACCCTCATCCTTTCCCCCTTTTCACCCCCATCCTTGCCCTTGTTGCACCTCATCCTTTCCCTTGGCCCCTCATCCTTCCCTTGTTTCACCCATCCTTCCCCTTTTGCACCTCATCCTTTCCCTTGTTTACCTCATCCTTGCCCTTGTTGCCCCCTCATCCTTGCCCTTTGTTGCACCTCATCCCTTTCCCTTGTTGACCTCATCCTTGCCCGTTGCACCTCATCCCGCCCCCGTTTCACCTCATCCTTGCCCCCCTTTTTGCACACCCATCCTTGCCCTTTGTTGACCTCTTTGCTTCAATTATCCTTGTTGTTACCCTTTATCATGGCCCTTGGGGTTTACTCACTACCCCGGCAATCACCTTGCCCCTTTGGGACCTCATCTTGCCTGGCACCTCATCCTTCCTTATTTAAAAAACCTCCCTCCCGCCCCTTTTCCCCATTAAACCCCAAAACCCGGCACCTCATCCTTGCCCTTTTTTGCACCTCACCTTTCCCTTGTTGCACCTCACCTTTCCCTTGTTTCATCTTGTCTTCCTTGATCTTCCTCTGGTGTTCTTCCTGTCTGGCCTCTCGCCCGGGCACACTCGCTGTGTTATCTTAGGCTCCACCAAGTGACGCTTTAAGAGGCTACTACCAGTCTTGTGTTTTTTTTAAACCTTTCCCTCTCTTCCTCTTCCGTCGGTTGCTCCTTCTCTTCCCTTTTCCTCTCCTCCTCCCCCGTCGTCTCCCCCCTTTAAAATCTTCTCACTCATTTTTAGTCTCCTCCCCGTCTCCCCCCGTCTCCTTCAACTAAACCACCCTTCCGTCTCCCTCCCTGCTTTTCTTTCTCCTTGACTTTTTTTCCCTTCACCATCCTCCTCCCCCCTTCATCTTCATGTCCATCTTCTCTCTTTTTTTTTCTTCTTCAGTGTGGCATATTTCCGTCCGAGTCTTTTGATCCTCAAACCCGGGAAAGACACTAATCACCTACCTACGAGCAAACATTGATAACAGGTATATGGGAAAAATGCCCAATGTGCAGCTTCTACCACGGTTTTTTTTAATAATAATAATAATAATAATAATAATAATAATAATAATAATAATAATAATAAAAAGAATAAAAAACACAATACTCAGTGACAAGTTGATGGTTCAAGTCGACCGAAATATCGCATTATTTGTCTCCCAAGTGCGGGTTAATTTGAATAATAATAATAAAAAAAAAAAAAATAGGGGTGGAGATGTCATGTCTGAGGGGAATGGGGGTGAATATAATGAAATCCGTAATTTTAAATTAGGAGGAAGTGGGATTACCAAACTATTACCCCAGAGGGCTGAGGAGGGGTTGTTGTATTGGTTCGACATGTAAAAGGATGGAACAAAAAAGCGTGACTTCGAGAGTGTATAAACTGTAGTGGAGGGGAAAGGGAGGGTAGAGGGTGGCCCAGGGGAAAGGGTTTGGGGGAAGGGGTAAAGGATCGTGTTTGACAGAGCGAATGGAGACAACTGGTTCAGGACTTTACGTGCTGTTGGGGTGGAGCAAGGTAACATTTATGAAGGGATTCAGGGGAAAAAGGAAAGGCCGGACTTGAGTCCAGGAGATGGGAAGAAGGCCTGCGCCGATGTTGCAGTTTTATAACTGTAGTGTAAGCATGCCCCACAAGACAGTGGGTGAATGATTAAAAATTTTTTTTTCGGGGCCCCCCTGCCTTGGGGGAAACGGGCCCTTTAAAAAAAAATAAATAATAATAATAATGAACTCTTCCTAAGATTGCTTTATTTTAAAAATGAATGGAAAAGATATGAAAGCCCTTCAGAAAACTGGGAAAATTTAAAAGATCCCCAAAGGGGCCCCGAGGGGCTTGATAAGTCCCTTGAGTGTACTACAGCGTAAATAAATCAGGGGAAAGGGGGGGCTTAAACCCATGGCAATGAGTCCCAAAAATCACAGGGCCCGTGGGTTTAAACCCCTCGGGCCCGCTGACATTATAAAATTCATTCAATTAGGAATTTGGAGTCGCTCATCAGCGGCTGTAAGCTTAACTGGTCTGCATGTTGATGGGGAATATTGGTGGTCAGGTTGGGGGCAGGTCGGGGGGACGCCCCGGAACCGTCAGCTGAGTATTTTTGGGGAGTTTGGATAAGGTTAAGTTAAGGTTTCATTTCAAAAGATAATAATGGTTAATTTTTTGTCTAGCTGATCCGTGGTGCGGTTGGCTGGCCGACTAGCATTATCAACTGGTGATGGAGAGGCAGGGTCCGGGGCCGGGCCGCAGGGTGTTGACGTCCTTGAATCTATTCAAGTAGACTCGAGGTGGTCTTGCTAAGAAAAAACAATTTTGCGTATACCATTAACAATATTTAGATTTACCCTTTTTCACGGTTCCGCGGGGGTTCTGCTGAACATTGGCTTTAGATCAGCCTCAAAAATAAAGAGGATGGGGACAGAGGGAGAGAAAAAAAAATAGGCTTTGGTTGATAATTATATTGGTACATAGAGAGCGCCTGGCAGACACTGAACCAGTTAAACAACTGCCGTTGAGGGCCGTTAATAGAGCAAAAGTTTGGGTGTTACGGCCAAATTAGTGAAACACTGCTGAATCACTATCTGTGCCCCATCACCCCCCCCCCCCCCTCTCTCTCCCCTCTCTCTCTCTCTCCCCCTCTTCTCTCTCTCCTTTTTTCTTTTTTCCTCCCCCCCTTTTTTTTTTTTTTTTTTTTTTTTTTTTTTCTTTCTTTTTTCTTTCTCTCTCTTTCTCTCTTCTCTCTCTTCCTTGGTCCCTACCAAACAACACAACACACCACACCC